>VFFE01007128.1:1754985-1982870 GCA_008921705.1 Burhinus oedicnemus | reverse complement strand
CCCCCCCCCCCCCCCTCCCCGGGCCTGCTGCCTTCCCCCGGCCCGCGGACAGCTCCGCCCGGGGCTCTCGCCTCAGCCGCTCGCCGAGCCCCGTCCTTCCCTGGGGCAACCTCCCTCCAACCGGCGGAGCCAGCCCGCTCCCTTCCCTCCTGGCCCTGTGATGGGCTAGTTGGTGGCACCGTTGTGTTTTTACAGCTCTGAAGGAACCCCAGGCCGCGTGGGAGTCCCGGTGCAGGGCGGGAGATGCTGCGCTGCAGGAGCTGTTACAGAAGCAGAAAAATACCAGAAGACGGAAAAATGGAGAATATCGATAGAAAAATATCAGAAGACAGAAAATCTAGCAAGTGTAATTCCCATCTTGGAACTTCCTCTAATTGTGCTACCATCGTGAAACCCTTGGTAAAAAGAACACGTGTAAAAACGCTATAGAAGGGGTACTGATAACAAGACTTCTTTGAGCATAAGACCTCAATAACTCATTTGCTATCACACTCCCAAAGGTCAAAGTAAGAAGAGCACGAAAAAGCATTCTCCATCTCTCGGCTGACAGCAGGGGAACAGGCTCCATTTACTCTCTGCCATGGATCAAGAGCTTGCCCCCCTAAATTCCCTCACTCCCCAATACCAAACAGAGCAGTGCCAGCCGCAGCACGCCACCAGCCCCGTCACTCAGTCTTGTGGGTCAGCTCTAACATATTCTCTCCCGTATATTGCTCAGCCAGTGTAAATAATGGACCATTAATTAGGGACTTCGCAAAACTCAAGTGTAACAGGAGAGCTACTACATCAAAGCAGTTCTTAAACTAGTCAGTCAATAAGCCAGAGATCAAACCCGAGTGAAAAAGCTAAGACAGACTACATCTTAAACGTGTAAGAGCAACAATATAAGAGATGTCTTAAACAAGAGGAATTAAGTATTTATCAGCATGGTTTGTTTAAATCTTTATGATGGTTGCAGTATTATTGATGCCAGAAAGCAGTAAATGTGAAGCATAAAATACAATAAACCTGAATGTCTGATTCCAATAGTCTCTTTTCTTCTGTTGCAGTACATCATCTAAATCATCCTATTTGCTGTAAAACAACAGCAGAAAATAACATATCACTCACTACTTACTCTGTGTCACATTGATCAGCTAATATATTCCATTTCAGGCCAAAAATAAGCCATCTCCATTTTTCTTTTTTCTTCTAAATGTCACCAAGCAAAAGACTGAATGTCACTCCGCTTTAACAACTGCTTTGCTGAATTATTTCTTCCAGTTTATTCAAATAGGTATCCTGCTCTCTTAAGGAATAATACGTCAGAAAAATGTGCCTGTAGCCATCTTTTTGGATGGGGCACCATATTGATTCAATAACATTAAAGTTTACTAGATGCAAAGACTGTGAGAGTTAATACAGACAAAAAAACCAGATTGCCTCTAAGGAACGACCATGACCTAGACTATGCAATGAAATTTCAACGTTTAAATATATTCCTATTTTAAAAGCATTAAATAATATGTAAACCAAAGTATTAGAGGAACTAATGTTATCCAGCAACCACTGAAACTCTTCAGTCTGCTCATCATAAAACATAGGAATCTTTTTGTGCTCTGCTCCAGTGAGTTCAGAGGCTCAGTTTGACTGTAACAACCATTATACTCGTTTTCAAAATCAGCAGTCTCACACAGCCCAGCCTGACTTGGATGGAAGGGTGGTTCCTCATCCCCACTGAAAATCAAACTGTTTCCAAGATGCAAAAGGATAAATGTTTTGACTCATGGAGATACAAACCCATCAGGCAGACACTGATCCCAGATAAAATAATGGAAAGGTTCACTCATATTCCAGTCTTTGTTAATAAAGAGTCATGAATGGCGACAGCATGATCTGCTATACAATTAGGTGCAATCACAGTGCAGTGTTTCACATCCTACGTCCCTTCCCAACCTACGTTATCTTTTATGCAAGACAGTATCAGGGCGCAGTGTGGGCCAGTGGCTCCCTGCGGACTGGGAGCCCCAGGGGACGCCACGGGGTGGGTGCAGCAGGACATGGCCTCGCAGCCAGCGCCCAGCGCCCGTCCCACTGCCACCAGCCAGGGGGGCAGGCAAGAGCCCAGGTTGGAGGCCAGGCCAGGCCATCAGCCCTGGTGTCAGGGTCCGTAACAGCAGGGCCCATGGCCAGCCACAGGCACAGCCAGGGCTGGAGACCAGCACACCTCTGGCGGCGCCCAGTCAAGTGAAACGGGGCTCCGGGGCCACAGGGGAGCGAGGGTCAAATTAGACTGGTCAGGGCAATTAAGGCCTATTAGTGCACTCAGGGCCCTGACAAGTAACACAAACATCTTCGTTTTTTTTAAACAATTAGATGTTCAGCTGATAAAACTAATTGCACTTCCATTTTAAACTTGGATTTCTCCAAGCTATTGATTTCATGCCACAAGACATTTTGATCCAAAACACCTGACTTACATAGAAATGAATGGACTGAAAGCTGGCTCACTGACATTTCAAAATGTAATTGTCAGTGGCAAGATACCAATGAGTCGACATGTTTCTAGCGGCATCCTTCAGGATGCTGATTCCTAAGCTGAAGGTATTTTGTGTTAGCAGTCTAGGTGATTGTATAAAGTCTTTGGTGATGGTGTTTAGAAAGGATAGAAAGATCGCTGCATTCATTTGTTCAGCAAATCACAGGCAATGTTGTGGCAAAAAGAACTAATGCAATCTAGTGTGTATAAAAACTTGTCTCGTAGAAAGATCTCTGTATGGACACTGGTGAAGAAACACTGCAAGAAAACCTGTACACACTTCTGATATTTACACTAGCAGGAAAATGGAAATATTAGCCATTGTTCAAAGAGTACTGAAAAATTATCTAGGGAGCAGACAACAAGCTAACTTACAATATGAAGCTTCCACATTTCAGCTTATTCAGCTTCTGAAAGAAAAAACCTGACAAGACACTGGATTACTTTGAATAGGTACTTATATATAGAAAACAGATCTTGATAGTTTGACCTTTTCAACCTCGCTGACAAAGGCAATAGTATCCATTTGCTGGAAACTGTAGCTAGACAAACCTAATGTTGACATTTCCTGACTGTGAGGGCAATTAAATATTTAAATAGTTTATATCAGGAGAGATAGCAGGTACACCTTTGCTTGGGTTTTAAACATAAGATTAGATGTATTTTTAAAAGACAGGTTTTAATTCAGCTTTGGAAGAAACCCAGTTGTGTGCGGATAGGCAGCAAGACTTTGCTTACTGTCAAATAACATTGCAATGCAACGTTCTAGGTCAGAAGCAGCATCCTCTACTTGCAGACATCATCCAGAAAGCAAGACCAATTTTCTCTGCTGTCCACAGGGATTTTGCCCATGTTTGCTCAGACGGTTACTGAAATATTTGAGTTGGTTCCACAGAGAGAAATGAACGGGTGACACTGGTGGTTCTGAATATGGATGTCTGATGATTGTCAGGTTTGGGCTCATCGCCTCAGAGACCATTCAGCACTAGGAATGGCCTCAGTTTACAATTTCCTATTTCTCTGGAAAGACAGTTTTATCTGCACGGCTGATCTTTGTAATGGTGTACTTGGTAATATGTGTTTTCCAAAGCACAACAGGTTTTCCAAAGAAAACCACCTGGACTCACTATCAAGAAAATAATGTATGATGATGATGATAAAAATGTAAACCATACAACAGAAAAAATTCCAACCTTTTAAAATATTAATTGTACAAAGATACCTGCAAAGTTCTTTTTAAAAAACTGTCATGCAGGACTCTGGGGAAAAAAAATAAAATATGATGGGAAGCAAGACTTCTGGAAAAAATAAAATATGATAGGAAGCAAGATTGCTGTAGTTTACTGTACAGAAACTCTACACAGGGCAGTTCTTTAGCATGAGCTAAATTTCTTTTGTGTTGCTAAAGGGAATTTCACTTTGGCCCCCTGGAGGATCCCTGAAGACTGGAAAACCACCCTCCTCTTTTCTAGTGTGGGTCTAGGGCGGACCACAGCAAGATACAATTTTGGCACCACTTGGGTAGCTCCCTGGGGCTGCTGTAACTTCCCCAGGGGTCTGCCCAGTCTAGTTTCAAAGCAGCTTTTGAATTGCAAGAGATGTATGCGTAAGTTAAACCCAAATCCACTTCTTTATCCTCAGCTAAGTTTTAAACTGGAATTAGAAGATACATGATAAACACAGGAAGGACCAACTCCAAAAATATGACTGAGAAATACCTTTTACTTCATTGTGCAAAATACCAAGAAACAGAAGACACACATTTTCACGAGAAAAAAAAATACAAAAGACTTCCCACTAAAAATGAAAAAGAAAATGTCTGTCATTGTGAGAGAGAAAGACTACAGAAACAGTTCTTGTGTTTGGTAGTTTGCCAATGCATCAGAAAGGGCTGGTAAAAATGCATTCATTGTGCAGAGCCCCCTCACTCTTGAAAAAACTCCTTTATTCACAGAGACAAGATTCTGCTCTCACATATAGCACGACAACTCCTGTTAAGTCAATGGGATTTGACTAGCGTTACGCAGAGGAAACTTTTGCCCAGATATTCAGCATTTGTTTACAGTAGGAGAAAGAGCCTCTAAATACTGTTGAAAACTATTTCTCTGCTTATTTTTAATGCAAAGGGCTCAAAGTGAGGAAAGCTCAATTTGTAGGAATTTTACTTCATAACTATTAGAGGTTTTGTCCATTTTATAACACATGCATTCGGAGTTAAGTTTCAGAATTTTTTCATGGACAAGTAAAAGAGCTTCTTAATTAAAGCTGGTTTGAGAAGAGTTTATAAAAATAAGGTATCTGTCTTAACTGCTGAAGCATTTTTCTCCCATTTTGAGCTAACACTTTGTAAACAGCAATTGAGTGAGGGACCACAGGCACTGTTACTGACAGGGTCTGTCTACGGGAGACCAGTGAAGTGCAAGGACTGAGGCAGAACAAGGAGCTGGGTAAGATGGTTGGCATTAGCTGATGGGTAACTCTGGGATGGGAGCAGAAAGGGCAGGGCCAAATGGGAAGCAGTTAGGAAGAAGGGCTAAAGAGGGAAGATGAAGAACAGGAAAGGCAGGGTGAGGAGTTTGGGGCCAAAAATGAAGCTTAATGATGAAACTCACGTTAATTGTGAAGTGCTGCTGAAAGAGTTGGTCCCTCCTCTCCCTATTCCACTGTCCTTTCTGACCCTGGCTGCGATTTTTAGCGTTAGTGTTCATTTTACCCCATAATGACCTGATTCAGAGAGCTGAACTGAAAGAAAACGAATCTTACAAGTTTAGTCCCCTGACTCGGCTCACAAGGGAGACCAGGGCAGACAGTAGGAGGAATGGGACTACCCCTTTCAGTAGCAGCCCACAATTAGATTGGCAGAACCACATCCTGAGTTCAGCAGGGGACTCAGGCAGCAAGCCAAGGAGAAAGCCAGCACTGGCTAAGCCAGAAGACTGAGGCTGAAATGAAGAGTCTACGAAGAAAGAAAACTGTTGAAAAATGATGTTGGAAGGAACGAAAGGCCTGGAGAAGTGAGGTAGGGTTTGGAAGGAAGAAGAGGGTGGAAAGCAATTGCAGGAGTCTCTATCCTTGCTGGAGCACCATGTCCTGCCCCTGAAACTAAATTAGAAAATGCTAAATTTCACTATTGATTTACCACCACATTTTGTGACGCCAGTTATGAGCCAACGTGCATGTCTCATTGTCTTCTGTTATCATAGACGATGACAACTTATTCCTCTTATCAGTAATCAATGCCTGCAACAGGCAAAAGTCTTTTGTAGTAATCTAATCTTATTGATAAAAGCAGTGGTATCATACCAACATGATGGTCTCACGATAGCACTGACTTGTCTCTAGATTGTTAAAAAATGGGAAAAGGAAAAGATAATTAAGAAAAAAAAAACCCAAACCCACAAAGGAACTTTGAAGTCCTTTAAATTAGAAAAATCCTAGAATTATAGTTCATGTAGGTTGGTTAATAAATGACTAAAGACAAGCAGGAAAGACTCATTATACAGCCAAACTTTTCCCCTAAAAGTGATACATACGAGAACAAATAGCTGTGGAAGACAAATCTTCATTTAAATTTTCCTGTTCTTTATCTGGTGTGTCTGTTTAGATACCTGTCACATAAAAGTGTTACTTTTCATTCAGTTTCCTTCTGTGTCTACATTTCCCCACTGATGTAAATTTAGTCTATATAATGCTGGTAGTTTGTGCCGATGACTGTGAAATACAATAGGTTGCCCCTCTAATTTACTTAAATGCTACTGAGAAATTGTTCTGTGATGAGAACTGGTATTTTCAGTTTTCCCAGTCCAACTTTCTTCTCCCAGTCGAGTAACTGATTCCCTTAGTGGTCTTGAACAAATCATTTGATTTAATTGTACCCATATCAAGCCAGCTGGATAACGAAAGTAAAAAGCAGCTCTTCATTGAAAACCAAATGCTATGCCTAAGCTGTGCCTTCTTGAGTAAACAAACATGGGTGAGACTAACACATTTTCCCTTGGGACCATCGTGAGGGAGTCAAGCATTCCAAATGCATTTCAAAACCTAGAAAATGGGTTCAAGTTTGGTCTTGAAAGACATTTTTGCTAATCCAGTAATCAACATGCTGGGTTTGCACAGAACAAAGGATCTTAAATATTTAGAAGCATATTATCATAGTGTTTTTAAAAGAGTCACTATTTTTTAAAACATATTAATTTACTTGTTCACTTCAAACAGACTAGTTCTCAACTGTTATGTTTTTAAAACTCTAGTGGCTTACTTAATGAATGCTTGTGACTCATAAGGCCTATTATTAGTCCTTCTGAGCATACATTAGGTAAAAAAAAAAATTACAGCAAGCTAGCTTTTATGTACTGTTTAGCAGAAAGGTCACTGTATTATATAAACCATTGCCATGCAGTTCTCCTTTAGTTATTAAAAAAAAATATACTGTAACCTACTTGTTTCGGGTATGTTTCATTTTACTTCCTAATCCAAACAGTGCGTGTTACATACATAAACCTTAGTGATGGAGGCATCAAACTGCAGTTATGAATATATTTAACCAGCTGGTATACAGGAACAGCTCTTGACTAATACATTCATCTGCGGTTATTTACTAACTCTTTGTGAATATTTCTGCCACTCCATGAGAGCTAGATTTGTTAAAAGGCTAACCACCTTCATCTCTGATTAACTGCAAATGATACTGAAAATGCTCCGTGTTTTTTCAGTCAAGTCCTCTGTTCTTGGTAGATTCATTCACAGGGAGTATCCCTATAGATAGTACAATTGTAGAATGGCCGCACAAAGTCACAAGGCTTACAAATTGAGACAATATCAACTTTTTGTGTCACACAGTCTGTTTGTTTATACCATTTTGAAAGAGGAAGTTAGGAAAAACGAGAACTTTTGAAAATGGAAAATGACAGTCAGCATTTTTTTTTTTTCTAGTCTGAATGTGTGGGAATTCCACCATTACTCTATTTTTGGTCTGACTTTTTAATAGCATCTTTTTTTTAAGATTATACTACTCTTACAGCAAATTATTAAATAATTTTAAACAAAATTATAACCTTTTTGCAACTGATTTCTGTTGATTTTTAACTGTGGTTTTGAAAGAGCAGTAGATACACTTTGTAGTCTATAATGTAATTTTATAAATAAATGCTACAGGAATAATATAAAAGAGGATCAGAGCTACATAGGATCCATATGCCCAATTCTTTTGATTCTGTAGGCTCCTGGAGGTTTCATTCCCAGCAAATGCTACTGGATTTTCCAAAAAGTGACACCAATAAAGGTTTGTAATTATTTTTAAATTGTATTTTCCAATTTATCTCATACTTGAACAAGCACATACAACAGGCCTCCCTTTCCATTGCTCCCTAATCATAATACAATCTAAAACCATTCATTCTACCTCCTACTGCCAGATGCAATCCTTCGGAAGAAAACTATACTTAAACCAGTACATTTAACAAAGCTCTATATACCTTAGGGCAACAGTGGTTACTACCAGATGATGGTAAAACACAGATTTTAAAATACATAGTGCCCAGGGAAGGTTTTTTTTTTTCAGATTCCTACTGCAGATAAAAACAACAAAAAATCCACGCTCAAGTGCTCACATAAGAAGTAAAACTGCTGTGTCTCCTCCCCATGCTGTTCCCCTGTGCATGGGGAGATACTACTCATCCTGTATGGGAAGTATCCCATTCCTGTAATAGAAGTATTTGAGTAGGAGGAGCAGGATTTAATCCACTGAAAAACTGAAAGAAAACCCTCTCAAAATGTGGTCTGTTATAATCACAGGGCCTATGAGAAAATAAAATCTTAAACTACACCCCCCCCCAAGTATTAAAAAAATAGACTGAGATGTTCTACATCCTTTTTATTGCAGTTCTCTGCTGCTGTAATTGTAATGGGTATTTTGTTGTTACAATACCATCAATCTTCATTTTTTATTTATTTGCTAAATTGTTCGCTAACAGAAGAAAGAAAAGATAATTTATTATAAAAGCCCATCTGCATAGATTTGTGCAAATAAAATTGCACATTCTAACATTCAGTCTGAAGACATATTGATTATATCTAAGAGATCTATTTGTTAACAAATTTGGGGCCACAGAAATTGATTTTTTTGAATAATTCCATAATACCAATAAAACAAAGTACTTACAGTCATCCTAAGGAGCAAGTCTGGTTGTGACTTCTGGCATAAATCACAGTGCAGTTTCCCTGTGTGGAAGATGATTTATGAAGCTGATGAAGGAACTGTACTTCATATGTGCTATAAAGACTAGTGCTGTGTTCTTAGCATTTAAACACATACTAGGCATAGTTAGTCACTGCATTGAAGACACCCATAGTGTTAAGGCTGCTGTAAAGCTACTATCCTCGCACTTCATGTCAAGTTGGACTACTGAAATTTGGCACATTAAAGATTATTAACCAATACTTAAGAGGAATGACTGCTGTTGCCCTGTACAACTATAGCAGAAAAATACAGAATTAATCACAGTTAAATCACTGAAGTCACTGAAGAGGAAATGGTTATTTGCACAGGCTGTTTCAGAGGACAGCAGGCCATGAATTCATATTCTTAACACAACGTATGCTATACAGCAGATTTCTCAAATCTATTATATATTGCCCAAAACAGTGTTCAAATAAATACTACACCAGGAAATACTAAACATCTGCCTTAAGTTTGACCATGAAATACAATTATACCTGTTCCCTCCCCTTTGGTAATTGTCAAGTGGTTGAGATGATCTCAATGAGAGCAGATTTTTTTGTCAGTATCCTAAGTCATTATGTCAATACCCACAGTAAAGTCTAGGTAGGGCAACTATAATATATGTCTTGTAAATACACATTCTGTATTTTAACACATTCTTAGAAGGAGGCTTAATTTCAAATTTTTGTATTAAATCAGGCCTCTTCACTTAAACATTAAGAATTCAAACCACCAAGATACAAACCGAGTGCATCTTATCTACATGCGCTGATCTACATATACATACCCTTAAGTAAACTGGGAGACAAACAAGCCGCAAATTGGAAATTCTGTGTTTATATGGGAGGAGGAATTGTTTACATGGCATAAGGAACAGTCAGTAATTATTGTTAAACAGTGTTCTTGAACACAGACCTAAGAAATTCTGGATTTAGGGGAAGCCAGTGGGGATTCAGGTATTGCCATTAATGCCATTTCCATAGTGGAAAGACACAAAACCTCAGTTGCAACCCTCAGCTGTTAACTTTGAAAATGTTTATATCTTTGTGCAAAAATCATAATTGAATTTGAATTTCCTGCATTACATTTATTTACAAAGCTGTGAGTATTCTACTATTTTTATCATCAGCCTTTTTCCATTTTAATTATATTTGGGGCAGATTTCTTATCCTGTGATTGACACGCAGGTGGAAAAATAACACTGAAGAGTTAACGATGGGACAAAGATTGTATTTCTTTTACTAATTTGTTTCTGGCTTATGTATAGATTCTACGTGTATATATTATCTAAATGGTATAGAGAGCAGAGGGGTAGACTACCCTTCCCCTTATTCTGGTCACAGCCTTCCGAGGAGAGGGGAGTTGCCTGGAGCAGCACTGACCTTTCTGGAGAAGCAGCTCTGGAGCAGAGGGTGGGGAGGGCAGGCAGAGGCGCAGCGAGCAGGGAATAGCAGGCAGGAAACCTGAAACGAGCACAAGGGTTTGCTTGCAGCCGGGAAAAGGCTCAGATCCAGATTTAGGAATAAGGGTGTTTCTATAGGAACCTAATGGGGAGCTGTGTAAATTACGTACAGATTAGGAGGCTGCTGAAAGTCGCCCAAATGTAAGGAAAATTGAGTAGAGGAATTCATCCTGTAAGGGACGCTGGGCAGGAGGTTATTTGCAAACTTTTTAATGAGACCCGAGTGTTAAGCCTCAGCTTTCTCTGTAAAGAACTCTCTTGCTCTTGTTTGCCATTTTGTGTGCTAATACCATCTCACTTTAGAGACAGGAAGCTTTTGGTTTCTTTCAGCATGTTCACTTCAAAAAAAGACTGAGCAGGTCTGCTTTAAAGCCTTTGGTGACTCAGGGGTCTGTCAGCTAAAAGTGATAAATATATATATGATACATTATATGAAAATTATATGTTTGAATATGTAAATATAACAGCCAAAAATGATACAAGAGATGTATTATGATATATATTCCTGATAAGAGTAAATTTAATTCTCAAAATTAATTTCGCCATAATTCTTCAGCTGCAGTTTTTTCTTTTCCATTTTAGTACAACCTCTGTTATTTGCATTGTTCTTCAACAGCAGTTTAGCAGCAGGAAAAATGCAGCAAGGCTCATTTAAAAACTAAACCCAGGAGATAAATTCCCAATAACAGATGTCTTGAATAGTCAAATACAATCTGTCAAATACAATCTCCATTCTTAATCATACAGAAACTTTCCCTGTTTTTAATGCTAGAATTAAACTCTGAAAAAAAATAGAATATCTTATTTTCTAACTTGGTTTCTATTAATACCAAAGATAAAATCCCATTGTGACATACATACTCTGCTGTTTCCTAGACATATGATTTCCCCTTCTTTTGGGTCAAATCATACATGATAAATTAGTTTCTAGAGACAATTAGCTGATTAAGATTCCTATTAATAAAAAAAATCCTTCTTTCATATTACTTACTTTTCGCCATCCATGTGCAGTTTGAGTCAAGTAGTGCTGGGTTCAGTACACTTCTTTTTTTGTTTTTAAACAATTTATTTCAGAATAAATCCTTTTGGCATGTGGAAACATGAAGTATTCCTTCACTAGAGCTCATGGCTGTTGCTCAAATAAGAAAAGAGGGACTATGTTTTTTTCGTAAGGTTATGTGCAATCCTAAAGACATTTCCTACTGTACAGTTTAAAATACTTTTTTCTTTCTCTTGTATAAGACTTTTCTGTGCTCTAAGAAGGGCTGATATTAAGCACAATGTAAATAAAAATGCTGCTGTCTGAACTTGAAGCAGTAGAATAGCCTTAAAAAAAAAAAATCCTTAGGCTATCACTTAGAATTACACAGACAAGCATCTGTGACCACAGAGACTCTTGTAATAAAAAGATTTTTTAATTGAGTTCTACTGAGCACATGTACTGTGCTCTCAAGCTGTTCAAGTGTCTCCTTCTGTGGCTCCCTCCCCACTGCTTTGCTTCTTTAATGAAATAAAAGCTCTTAAAGTTGACAAAAACATTTATGTTTACACTAGAAACAGAAAACTATACAAAGGGCTATGCAATAATCTTGAAATTGTACGTTGAGCAATGGAGAAACCATCCCTCCAGAGATGAATACCCAAAACTTCATTGCAGTTAGCTTAGTATACACGGTTAAGTTAGATGGCCTAGTTCTAGCTTGACAGTTGTAGGCTATGTAAGTTTTCTTCACTTATTGTTAGAAAATAAATTAATTTGTTCTGAAGAGTCCACATATTTTCGTATCATCTAGGTGACCCAAAGATATATGTCAAAGTATGAAATGTTATTTCTTCATTCTCTTATTTATCAGTTCTGCTGGTAGAAGCATTAATTGCAGTCTGCTAGCCATAAAAAGGAAAAAACAAATTAATAGAGGATTGTTCATTTGGTTTACTATAAATTAGAAAGTACTTGCAAGGGGGGGGGAAAGAGTCAAACAGCATTTCCTCTCTTGCTATTGTAAAAAAAAAAAAATCATCATTGTTCAGTTAAAATAATACCTTTTACAGAATGAGTCTATTTTTTTTCCCTTACCGGAAAATTGCAGGAACAAAACACAATTAATGCATTTGCTGCTGTTCCTGATTAAAATAAAGATTTAAAGCCCTGTATATCCTATCCTAAACTGATTTTTAAAATGGTTATTTTTCAGATAATGTCAAGATCATGGTAATTTCAGAACAACAATTTATAGTTTGGGGCAGTGGCTGTACCATGGATCTCAAAATAACAAATTATCCCTGTGTCCATCCAGACAAAAACTGGAAGATGTTCGCTAATGCAGCTCACTAATTACAACTTCCTCCTCTCAAAAGTAATAATTTCCATTATTGTTTTAATTTATAATTCTCAAATTAAAAACTTCCCCTCTGTTTCAGTTCTAAACTAAGGACTAAACAGATACCTGTAGCTGATTAATCTCTCAATTAATTAGCCTTGCATAAACATGATTGGGACAAACGGCTGAAGGGGTGCACACAGAAGATAATTTCATCACAGATCTGCTCTTGGGTTTATTAGCATAATAAAACTAAAAACCTTGTTGTATGGTACCCATGGCCAGCCTTTGACTTCAGACTTTACCAAACATCTTCATCTTCTCCTTCTCACTGAAATAAGATATGCAAAATATCTAAGAATTTGTGCTCCACATCTGCTTAGAGACTACTCTGAAATCACTAGTATGAACACTAAGGATATGGTGTAAACTGCATCATAACTAACTCATCAGTTTTGAGGGAGGCCAAGTTTCAGAACTGACGCATTCAGTTTGCTTCAAAGGAGTTCAGTGTCTTGAAGTCAGTAAATCTCAACATTTTTTTAAAAAATGGAATATATGGAATCCTGAAAAATCAGGGTCATATTTTATTCAATAGCAAAGGCAGTTAAGTAATTTTTGTGCAGTAGGAGATCAACACATGCAAAGCCAGCAACTTTCATGTACTTACAGAAAAAAAGTAAAATTTGGTTAGGAACCACCTGAGAACGCCCCACACTCAGAACTGTGTGTGTTTTTGGGTCCATGTGTAAATTTGAATGTGAATCAGGCCCTGCGTTAACTAGAGCAGATTCTTACAGCGTTGCCATTCTGCAGAGCCTGTTTCCCTCACCGCTGTTAGTTTTGCAGATGAAAAGGAGCTGTTTAAGGTGAGGAAACTTTGTTGGCAGCAAAATAAACTCGCTTGGTAAGAGATCAGGAGGCTTCAATCTCTTGGCAAGAAACCAAAGTTTCCTTCCTTCCTTTGTTTAAAACACTTGATCCACTATTCTCTGTACAAGGCATACGGAAAATTCTGAAGAGATTATCCATTTCTTTATTCCTCTCCCTGCCTGGAACCGGTGCAACGTAAGAGTCTTTAGAAGGACTGAATATAAGAACACATATTTGGTTTTAGTTCTCATGGGTAGCAGATCCAGGATTAGGATTGTGAATTCATGAATTACAGGACTTTTCATCCAGCATCTGTCACCACATTTTCAGTCACATCAAAAAGAATATAACATTTTGATTCAGTATTGACATAGAAAGATGGGGAGAGAAGCAAAAACATGTTCACCACAGGGCTGCAGAAATGAGAAAAATCACCTTGGGGGGAGGGGGAATTCAGGAAAACCAGTATCTGAATATTTATCCATTGCTTGACTTAACAGAGAAGAGTTCTCATTATATGATGTCTCATGCTAAGATGAAAGCATGAGAAACTATGGATTCTTAGGTTGTATCAGACTGTGTCATTATCAGATTATTTTAAGCAGCATACAAAGTATCCTCACCATTTAGTACAAAGCACATTTTCTAATTTCATCCTCTGTACAGGAGGAAAAGATGCAATTATGCAATACAGCTATAGAAAATAGCTGCCCACATTTCTTAAAAAAGTGCTGAGAATATTGCTGCTTTTACTATTTATTAAATAAAACCAGATCTGAGTATCAATAGATGCATATATCAATATGTATATTATTGATAGATATATATCAATATAATGATATCAATAATATAATCATATCAATAGAGCAATCAATATCTAATCATTACACAACCTTTTCACAGCATCTCAGAGAGTTCATCCTTTTTAATGCAGTATCTTAAAAACTTTTTTTTTTTTATGCAAGCCTGCTCTGACAGCTCATTAGTTTGATGCTAGGTTCCAGATTTCAGGACTATCATTTCTCACTTTCAGTATGTTAGTGTGGGAAATCAGAAGTACACATACTTGTACATAGTGTTGGCAAGTACAGCTTAGCGGTCTTAATCAAATACCCAGAATTAAGTCTTTGCCTTCACTCTGGGCAGCAAGATATTTAAATTGGTCTCATCAAACCTTATCTAATATTAAGATATTTCTATGTGGATGCTGATTAAAATAGCCTGCACCAGTGATACAGTTTACTTACAGACATGTACAGTAATTGTACTAAGGAACTGACATGAATTAAAATCAGCCCCTTTTGCTTAAGAAAATATTCCTTAAACTATAGCCTAATTTTCAATATATGTTGATTTCAAATTTTTCATCTTTTTGGACACCAGTCCTACCAGTTAGCTGCTGATCTCTCATTACATTTTCAAGGTAGCTCTGTTTTTACCAACTCCACCATGGTTTTGTGGTCAAAAATAGTCTCTCATCTGTTCGCAGAAATGAATCAATGTTATCAGGTCCTAATGGGGGATAGTATAGAAGTCAGTCTGGACGAAGGGAGGAAACAGATACCTTAAAAAGAACAAAAAGAAAAATTTCCTGTATTCATCAAAATAAACCTCTTCGCCTAATAACTGTTTTCAAACCAGCCTCATAGTTCTTGCATAATTAGGATAGAATAAAACAGATTTACAAGCCAGGTACTGTATTTGAGATTACTATTCTGTCAACTGTCCTTCTGTATGAGTTCAACAGAGAGTTTCCTCCTGTTGTTCACGATATCCTGTTGGTATTATGTTTTGGGAAGAGAAGCAAAATTCTTTTTGGCTTGTTTGTAAATCAGGCATGTCTCTCCAGTTTATTACAGAGAAACACACTAAATTGGTAATTGGTACTAGTGGTTCTTTATGATCACGATTATTATTACTGATAATAACAAAAATTATCCATACTTCTTACTATGAATTTAATTCCTCCATACAAGGAAGTGCACAAACAGGAACGCTTTAGGGGCGTCCCTGTTTGGTATTGTTGCAGACAGCAGCTCACCATTTCCACTCTGATCATTCCTTTCTATCAAGAAACTGCTCAAGTGTCATTTGATCTAGAGAAGCAGTTCCTAACAGTTTGCCTGAACTGACTCAACGCATCATGCAACATGACTTCTCTTTCTCTCCTTTCATATTACTAAAGCCACTTCTGACTTGCATGCTGATGATGTCAGGAGCAGGCTCAAGCCCTCAGAAGCAACCACTACGGTGATATGCTCTGCTCTACGCCCTCCTGAGAAGTCCGGGACATCGGAACAATTTATCTCTTTGCAGTTCCATCAATGTATTTCCATTGACTGACATGGAACTAAGCACTGCAGGCTAGCAACGTAGTTAAAAGCAAGCTGTTCAAAAGGTGTTCAGTCAGAATCGTACATATTACTGTAGGAATGCTTGCAGACAGGGTAGATTAACAACAAGTCTGTTCTTGCTTGCAGTAGACCTTTTACCCCAGCGATTCAAAAGTCACGAGACATGTCTAGCACATCCCATGTCATGCTTGCATGAAGTCTTGCAAAGCAAACATAACTGAACATTCCTGTACAATAGCTGTTTTTTTAAACAGTTACTCCACTATTGTTAACTGAACTACAAGTTATGACAACTGATACATCCATAGTCATCTCTTTGGCATTCTTTATAAAAACATGAATCACAAAAACATTCATCATGAGGAACTCCCATCATAAGGACATGTATACAGTGTGTCATTCAGCCTTGCTGTATCTTTCCACTCTGTAAAATGTAACTGTCAGAACAACCTGAATGAATCATACAGGCCAACATGTAGGTTTGGTAAAGAAGAACTCTGATAAAACACATGTCAAAATCAATTAGTTATGTTTAGCTTTGAGTAATGCTTGTGTGCAGAAGTAAAAAGAAAATTTTCTTTCTTCATAAGTCATTCTACCAAACATTGCAATAGCACCATGTTGGTGTACATTAATTAGAAAACAAAACACTTGGAAGAAATTGGCCTACTAACAAAGCTCGGACATTGAAAAGCATGGATAAAGAGCACAAACAGGATAAAATAACTACTAAAACAGATTGTGCTTGCACTTGGTCAACAGGAAAGAAAGGAATTAACCACTGCAGCTGCACCGAAGTGGTCAGAGGAAAAGGAATACAACTAACATATCCAGAAACAATTCCAGAGACTCATGTTTTTTCCCATGTCTGCGCCCCCCTCGGCCTTTCACCACTTGGAGTAACACTTGACTGAAATGGTGTTGACAGCTATTCTTTATGGCACTTTTTGGCTGTCCAAGCCACAGAATTAACATTAAGTTTCCCTGAAAGTTAAAATGGCTTTGTTCAGAATTGTGCCAGCCTTCTAGAGGTGACAGAAGAGGGCACAGGTGTGGGATAAATGTAAGAACAATATACCATGTCATATAAAAGAAATGAACTCAAGAGAATGGTGTGAATGGTGCTACCTACAGATGTCACCAGCTATATTTTCCCATGGATGTAGGTACTTGCATTGTAAGAGACACAGTGACACTCTGTGTCCTTGCTCTTCCTCCCTTCCAGGCAAGAGGTACTTAGAAGATTTCCACTCCCTTATCAACACTGCGTATTTATTTACATTTTTGCAAATGCAGCAGGCTAGCTGGTAAGAATTTTATACTAGCTCAGCTCAGGTTCAGCTATATAAATGCAAGTCAAGAGAAGTACCAAACAATTATTTACTAAGAAACATTAATCTTTTGGTCTATTTTTTAAATGAAATACTAGATTTAGAGTTACTTACAATGCCTAATTATAAAAAGTCATATGCTTAACTGAATTTATTTTCAGTTTCTGTCCATGCATTCCTTAATGAGTCTATGAAGCTCCCTCAGGCTATCATAATGTAGTGTTTCAAATGTAGTCCCTAAGCCACAATGATCACAGATGACCTTTACCCATAACACTAGAAGTGAACGGTCTCATACTGTAGAAAGCCAGTAATTTCTGCTACCCATAGACTTCAAAATTGATGGGTTTGTCACTTGGGAAAAATGTATACTTTGCTTTTGGCAAAAAACCCAGAACTGGTAGGATTTTCAGTACTTCTGTAGTGCTGTGAGCCATAGTTGCTAAGATCTTTATTCTTAATTTAAATCCTATTATAGAGAAAAAACACTGACCATAATTAAACTATTTAACTATTTTTTTTTTTTAACAATTCATTACTGCATAAATAGATTAAAGGAATTTAAATCTTTTGGTTTTAAAAAACTAATGATAAAAAGATACAAATTATTATCATAGTGTAAAAGAAGCAATTCATACTTTTTAAGGTAAATTACATGAACATAGTTAATTACCTTAATCATAGATGTGGATATTCAGATCAGAAAAATGTTACATATATATCATTAAAAGCTGTGAAAGCAACAATACTTTAAATACAGTATTACGAGCATTTTATTTCTAAAAAACAATGCTGATATTAACAGTATATCACTTTATAGCTACACTGCACAATTACAGGCATCTGCTCTAACTAGAGATCTCATCTTAGTTCCATTTTGCTTTCTGTACTGACATTTGTTTATGGTTGCAGAAATAACTATCTCAAGTATTATGTTTGCTAAGAGGCTCTTAACTTAAAGTTGCCTTCCCTGATGCTGGTGCTACTCGATAGCCTTGAAATTGCACGTAGGTTCCAATTACTAAATTTATTTCAAACTGGAATAGAAAAGTGAACTACTTGCTGCAACTCAAGGTGTTTATTGCCTAACTGAGCCTTTGCATGATACAACTGAAGGTACAGAGCTAGAGCTTTATTGCCACTAATAAATAATCTCTGTGAACAACAACTACAATAGGTTAATACTAAGCCTCATTTTGTCTCTTCGTGTGAAATCTTTCCTCAGTGTTATCCACAGTACTTTAAATGATGTTCTTATAAGAACAGTTTCAAGCCATTATGGATCTCGCATTTCAGCCTTCAATTAAAATTATCAAGTAGGTGTAATAGCAGTACTAAGTAAAACAGTGCAGGAAAGACAGCACTGTTAGTACAATCACTGCAGAGTGGCCAGGGCACTCAGTAACCTCGCACAGATGGCATTTAAAGCAATAGAGTTCACAATTTAGTTTTTTAGATTAGATTAACACTTGAATGCATCTTATCCGCCTGAAATTGAGGCAGGCAAGTGAGATGCCACAAAGCTGGCAAAGGAGGAAAAAGAGAGACAGCTAGAAGAAAAAAAAATAGCAGTTTCAAATTACACCATTTTCTTTTGCCACAAGAACTTACGTATCCCACAACCACAAGGTTACTTTCCTGCCACAACTTCATCCCTCATTTTCTATCATAAACATCCAATGACTTGGTCACTAGTTTTGACTTAGGCCCAGATCTTGCACACTCGTATATATATTTTAAGTTTACTCACATGAGTTTGTGCTGCAATAAGACAATTCAAACATGTAAATCTTTTAGGATTGCTGGCTTTGTTTTGTTAACGTGAAGCAGGATATTAAAATAACTTTGTTCCTGAAAGTTTAACAAGGAACTTTACAGTGGCAGGAAGAAGACAAGAACCTAGCAATTCACAGATTCCTTAAAAGAAATTGAAATTAACTCTTAAAAGACACACTGAAAACGCTAACGGAAATACAGAAATAATCTTTGCTCTGCTCTGTCTCTTCATAGTGCAAACACAAGTTGTCCATGTTTCGAAATAGAGAATTTTAGAAAATTAAAATGAATTATTTCAAACTAACACATTTTTCTCTGTCATACACTGTGCCAAATTGTGCATTATCAGACTACTGATGTGCTTCTTTAAATGATTCATGGAACACTTAACATTACTTAACATTATCTCACTCATAGACATCCTGCTGGGATTTATTGACACTATAACATTTCTAAAACCAAATAACCTAATGTTATGCACACATGATGTCCTGAATTCACAGATCTCAGTATTGCAATACATTTTGAAAAACCCAGACTTGCAACACCTGGTATCATACAGAATATATGATTCTAACATGACATTAAATTCTGGTTCTGTCTATACATAACCTCCTTCCATATGGGGACATGACTATACTAAAAAATTAGTTACGCACTAGAAAACCTACAGCCATTTCAGAGTACTGCTTTGTGGCTCTGGAGAATTTGTGAAATGGCACTTGTATGGATTTGAGGTGTACCAATTCAGGACAAAAGTTTGATGCCACTAGCACTAATAGGTCTCTCCTAGCTGTAATAAGGTCGGAGGTTTTTTTGTGGCATTCTTTTTAAATATATATATAAAATAAAGTTTTCTCTCTGGGTTTCTTAAATATATTGGCCTAAAACCACTCTGTGAGAGTTTTCTACGGCTGGGAGCAATGAGAAATAAAATCACTGGATGTCAGCAGTGGAAGCATTCTCCTAAATGTGTGACAGAACCACACGACTCTCAACCTCCTCTGCTTTTCACAATCTTTCAGGATCATCCTTGTCAATTAGAAGCCCAAGTCAGAATTCAGCTTATATTATTTTAAACTATTTGACAGAAAGTCTCCCCTCAAAAGGCAGGCAATTATATGCCCATAATTCATGAACATAATTATCCACTAATCCTAAGTAACACTGTTCTTCATGATTTTTCACTTGAAAATTAAGCATATAAAGCACTGGACAAGCAAGTCGAAAAGGAAAAAAAAGGAACAATCCTTTTTCTACTTAGAACAACACTGTTCTAACATTACTTAGCTGGGACTAAATCACTTAAAGTATTTAAAACCTAGGAGTTTTTGATTACTGCAATGTTTGGGATGAGCAATTAGGTTATAAATAAGCACTAAAGCTACGTGTTGCATATGATAGACCCGACTATAGAAAACATCGTATCTATTGGTTTTCCTCTTTTAAAACAGATGTGTTAAGTTCAATCCCAGTACCTATATAAAAGAACTCTTTGAGTTCAGCAGGAGGTTTGCTCTATAAAAAATAGGAAACAGGGTATTAGCAGCCTCCAGGACTCCAAGGAATAGAGCAGTTTCAACTTCCACTTCAGTCAATGGAAATTATGGCTGAACAGATAACAGTAAACAGCATGCAGAATCAGTTTTAAAAGTTGTTGCAAACAACTGCTGCCTATATTCTTACCAGAGAAAATCAGTAGGATGCATCTCACGAGTAATACACTTCAGCAGTAGCAAGCAGTCGCAGAAATGTTTCTGATTAATTGAATTTAGGTTGTCATAAAATTGGAAAAATAAAACATCAAAATATGCATGGGACTTAATGAACATTTGAAGATGGTGTCAACTTGCACGCATAACCTTTCCAGCATTACAGCACTTAATAGTATAATGTACTTTGCAATTACTGAATTAAAATTTGTATTTCATTGAAATAAGTGTCTTGTAAAAAGTCAGTTAAAAATTGCTTTGGTCTATTTGTAGCTTAATTTATCACTGAACTACAGAAAAATGATCAGGAAACTTCATAAAAGTTTAAAATTGATTGTCAAAAAAACCTTACAATACATTTTCTTTGTATATGGTATTGCCACTTAAAAGAATACGCTTAATAATAATAAATAAATGCTTTATTCAATTCATTCGGTGCAATCTTATCTTCACTTTGTTAAAATCAACTTTGAAAAGAGTTTGATCCTGTCGGTTTTATTTCCTAGTGGTATGTAGAGTCTTCTTTTACATTTTATAACAATTTGAACATATTACAATCAAACCATTCAAAAACTATCAGAAATTAAGAAAACAACAGACAGACTGGCTAACCAATAAGATTCCAAGTTTGACGTGGTATATGAGCTCAATTGTCTAACTGAGAATTTTACTTGAAAATTAAAAAATCTTTGCTGGAAACTGTAGAACAAAGAGGAAATGTTAGTAGAAATAACAAGAAAATAGAAAGAAAACCAACAAATGATTGTATTCAAAATGGTAGTCAGTCATTTTCAAAAGGTGTTTCTTCTTCACTGTTATAGCTTTTTGTATTTCAGAATTTCTATCATTCTAAGTTTCTTAGAGAAATATGGTTCTTCATCTTGATAAATCTCCAATAAAACAAAAATATTATCTCCTTTGCTATAGCAAAGGAAAATAATATAGTCTAAACAACTGGTGGTCCTACATAGCCTGTCAATGTCATATTACACTGATTGGTTCTTCTTAAACAGATGCACTGAGTTTCTGAAACAGTGTCAGAATACAGAAAGTTCTGAGGTGGTTTCTACTCTTTTTGTTAATGATGTGCTATTTACAACAACAAACAAACTCCTGACTTAGCTTCACCTCCATTTGCGTATCCCCCGGAATCTACTCTGTTAGGATCATTCAGTTCTTCAAACAGTCCCGTTTCAATAATTTCTTCCTGCCAGGCTCTAGGGACAGCACCTGTCGCGAACTTTTTGAAGAACTTCTTATCTTTGTCATCAAACTCAATTCCTCGTATTTCAGAGAAGTCAGCAATGTCTGCAATATCTTTGGCATAGACAACTGATGGATCTGGCACAAATGGAGGGTCGATAAGGTTTGCCTCTAGCCTGTGGAAATTTATTGTTTTAAAGAAACTATGTTTTCTTGGGTCATCATCTTCATTTCTGCAATAAAGCAAAAGTTTGTTAATCAGTACGATGTTTTGCTCTCAGGTGTGTCTTTGTGTTGTATACATGAGAGTATTTTAAAGCAAGAAGAGACATATATACACAATGCAATTCCTTTTTTCATAACCAAAACCCACTGCATTGCACAACATAAGCACAGCTAAGAAGCAGAAAACATCCTGATCCCACTGATCATTACTCTACCTCTCCGGGTAAATTAGTGTGGGCAAGGTTCCAGGCAAGAGTTGCAGTGCTGCTTCTGGCAGTGCACTGACACACCCAGAACTGAAGATAGAGCAGGATGGGGAGGGCAAATATTGGATTTACTGTCCAACGATGGAAGTCCAGTGGTTGGCTCTATATTAACTAGGATAAGAATATCTATTAAACTCTAAACTGGGGTACATTGGGTTAATACATCTAGGGGTTGATTCTGAGGAACAACAGCCCAAATAATAACCTGGTGACAAATGACATTTCTAGTTTTATCTTAATTCAAAGCAGCTATACATTTACATGATAAAACTCAGTTATGTTGGTCTAATACACTCCGAGTTTTAGTGAGTCTGTTCATTTAAATGAACTACTTCTATGAATGAACAAAGATTTAAAGCAAGAGATTCATAACTTATGACATTAGCAAAAGTATGTGTGCTACTGTTACGAACACAATCCTTTATTAATATTGTTAAAACCCAAGAATAGGAACCAGAAAGGACTAAAATAATTGCAAATACATATTCTAAATACATCTTAAGAAAAACAACTGCAGACCTCAGGGAGAACTACTGCTGTAAAAGAAACAGTGAATTGTTTCATTATAGACCCACAGACAGACTTGTAGGATATTCTAAGAATAACCTGAGCCTCAAATGTGTGCTCGTTAAAGCAAGACCAAGGACCACAGCTTTTGAACTGTGCCTCTAGCATCAAGGCATGCAAAATCTGAGTTTTGAATTCTAGTGAAAGGAGGAGCAGAGAGGACCACTGTATTTTCTACACTTATGCATTCCTTTTTTAATGTATTTATGGATGCACTGGCCTTGAAAATGGTAACGTAGGAAAAACAAATTTGTCTGGGTTTTGGCCTCAGAAAATGGTAGTTGCTAAATTGTTGCTTTTTCTTTTTCCCACTTCCTTACAAAATCATATATTAGCAAAGTGTAAGCCCTCATGTATTTCTAGACAATGTTCTACAAACAAAAAGTAATACAAACCTTTAACAACTCTTTATCTTTGCAAACGTGCAGAAGCCCCATATAGAGATAGCAGATCTGTGTGACTATAGAAAATTTTCCTTTTTTAAGACCTTACATCATGTATGCAGAACTGCTCCTCCAGCCTGCCACTACTGCCAGTTCCTCATATCTTTGCCTCCCATGCTTCTAGCCTGCCTTGCTGCTATCCAGGCACAGCTGAGATGAAACCAGCAGCTGCCCTTTTCAGCTCCTTTGTTAGAAAATTGTCATTATGTGCCTCTGCTGCCTGGCTTTTCTGAGCAGGTCACCACCAGCTACTAACCACTGCACACCACCATGACCAGGATGCTAAATCACAGCCTGAAGAACAATAGATGCTGCCACCCAGGCACCCTAGGCAATGAAAAAATGACATTTTCAACCCAAATGACCCATATGAACACCATTATGAATGTATAAATCAAGCCAACAGGGATCATGACCTCCGCATCTACAGTCTTGCAAAATCATCTCCTAACTTGACTAGCTATTGATAACCAAGTAGTTGAGCAGCCCCTGAGCCTGGTGTGATTTATTTACATTCACTGTTAGCTTGAAGTGCATTACAGTTGCTGTTCAAATTAGTGTCCTGGGACACTAGTGGGCTAATAGTGCTGACAATCCTACCGGGCAGATACACTCACAAAAATTTCGCTTTATTTTGCTTTTCCTTTCTGTAACATAAACCAAAAAGCACTAGAAGTTGGTGAAGGCTCCAGAATGGATTGCTGCAGTGTTTCTCCTCCTGATGTATTTTCTGACACCACCAAAATCATAAAAAGTTTAAAAACATAAAGCTACAGGAACGCCATCTACTGGAACCAGCGGAGGCATCTTCCAACTAGCTGGAGATGAACTTGAGCTCTTCCTGTGTGAACTGCATGTTTACATAACTTAAACAGAAAGAGCAAATGAACTCATCTAAACGCTGTCAATTTTGTATTCCTCCATTAAAAAAAAAAAAAAAAAAAGATAATCACTTTACTGACTTGGGATTTGAGATGTCAATCCCAAAAAGCTTGAGTGGAGAAAAAGGTTTACATCTTTCGTGAGTCAGTGACATTGAGCCTTCAATAAGAGAGTGGAGTATTTTAAAAGGTCAGGTGTACAAAGTAAAGCTGTCCTTGAGCAGCTTTAACTTATGCAACAGGAACTTATGTAGATAACCCAAGGTCATCTCGTCCTTAGTAGAATTACAGTGCTAATCTTTACATAAGGATGAGCTGTCCTGAATAGTATCGCCCTGTTTAAGAGGTATATGCAGGCTTTTATTCCATATCACGCCCAGGCACGGTATACATCCTATCGTTTTCCTTCTCTAAGTATGGCACATAAGAGTAAGAATATCTTGAGTCACAGAAAATTAAAAATAATCTGTGCAATTACCTTTCTGTGTACATTTCTCCCATTGCTGGGAAATAATCTAACCATAAGCAGACAGAATGATTGTAAATGATTCCCTTGGCAGAGGGAATGTAGTTACAGTAAGTGAATAGTCTGTTGCTGGTTTTGCTTCAGACTTGCTGAATGAACTTGACCAAGTCACACTTAGAATCTCTAAATTTCATTTTCCCCTAGTTTGAAATTTGTTTACTTCACAAAATGCTGTAAGACTAAATGTCTGTAAAGCATGCTGACCTGTAAGGTAGAATGCTCTAAATGTTTTTGTATTAAATTTATTTTTAAAATAAGCTTTTAAAATATATTAAAAAAAATACAGATTTTTTTTATCAAACATACTGCATGTGCTGTTGAAAATATTTTTCTGCAGCCTTGTAGAGTTGTTGGGAAAACTCAACTCATCAGGCACAGAGTATTTGTCTTCATTTAGCACTGGAATAATAAGAATACGTATATTAATGACATATTACCTTTCACTAAAGTTAATTTTTTCAGGCAAGTGTGTGCCTAACATTTTGCAAAACTGTTCCACGTTGTTATGAAATATAAATTTAGAAGACTATCTGTGTATTTTCATTAAGTCCCTGTGTCTATTCCACCTTTAGACTGGAAAAGCACCTGATACATACATTTGTATCCATATGCAATTCAAATCATGGTGGATTCTAAAGATAGGTATATCGGTTTCCTATTCAACTTCTACATTTTTATTGTATTTTTTTTATTTTGTCTATATTGCAAATGTAGATCCCCTGTCTCATTAGAAATGCACTAAATTATTTCTTTATTTTTATATATATACACACACACATCAGAAGGATCAGAGATAGTACAAGTTAAATATTACAATGCTTAGCCTTCCAATTTTCTTCTTGTTAAACAGTTACTTGAAATTGTGAAGTCAGGGACATAGCATCAACTCAAAGCCAGCTCTGAAGTCCCCAAAAATATTTTGCTTTATAAGAATTTGTGCTCAATATTCTTTTCCTCCCTTTTCTCCCTAGAATGAGTCAGGAAGACCACAACCTCTACAAGATTTTTTTTAAAGCACTTCAGTAAAGCAGAGGGGTTAAGGTCTCTTCAGTAACAAGCTAATGACGCAGCCTTGCAAGTTAGATATCTGCAGGGAAGAGAATCCACGTTGCAGATCTGGATTTTTGCCCACATCATTCCAGTAAGCGATACAGCTTAAGATTGTGCATTCAGTCTGCATTAGCGTAAATGCAGGTATCTACTTGAATATCCTTTACCTTAATGCAAGAGAAATGGGTTGCTCCCTTCTCCCAAAATTATAGAGAGTCTAACCCACAAAATACCAAGAAGGGAATTCTTGTGATTAGTCTGGGGTGAGGATGGACAATCACACCATTGCAAGAAAATTCCTTATTTCCATATTATCTTCAAAACTTTCCACCTCTCTCTTCCTAGAAGTGAAAGGGAAAATTCAGTACTCTGTAGAAAGTCAAGATCTAATCTCACTTCGTGTATTCTGTAAAATAATAATACTGTTTGCAGCTTTAATCTGGCTTTTACTGAGTTTGAGAAGTAAGGCATACCTGCTTCCTAAACGATTCTCTGTTGTTTTAGCCAAAAACAGTCGGCAAATATCTTTCGCTTCCTCTGTAAACTTGTCATCTTCAAATTGCACCTCATCTTCCAGAGTTCTTCTTTTAACCTCATCCTTATCGACCTTTTCTTTGAAATCCTTGAATGGTGTTCGCCCAGCAACCATCTCATAAATACTACATCCCATAGCAAACCAGTCCACAGGATAGCTGTAATCTTCTTCCTTCAGGATTTCCGGAGCCATATAACCATTTGTCCCAGCCTATTGCAAACATACAAACAGATTTACTATTCAATGTCAGTAATGATATGCAGACAATTAAACAGACTAGTCTATTATTCTTCAAAAATATTAGTAATAAAATTGATATATTTTTAAATCTAGAAACTCTGACGTATAACTGTTTTAGCACATGGACTATATCTGTCTTTAAACATCTTAGCATATAGGAAAACTGTCGTAAATATGCTCTTCAAAGGTGAAATGTCTGTGCAATTTCTACCTAAAAGTGGTTGCTTTTTAAATTAATGTTCAGCTTGCTTTCTTCTTCCATATTAATTTTTTTCCTGTTGAAGATATCTTTGTTAGCTTTGTCCTGTAAACACAGCTAGCAATCAATTTGAAAAGATTAAAAAAGACAAAAAAGCAGACAAACAATCACCAATTCCCTCTATGTTCAGTGGTTATAACTGGTCTAACACAGGGGTCTGCTGCCAATGAGAAAAGTCTTCATCAAGCTGGTAGCTGAGCTGCACTCCCTGTTGGTTTCTGGAAGGAAGTACTACCATCAAGGGCCAAGAAAAACTCTTAAAACCACTGTAAGAAAGTAAACCTACAAAAATTAAAATTAGTAGATTAAATGCATTCAGGTAAAAGAACAACTTCATATTTCCTAACTGGAAAATGCTCTCTGAATAAAGACTACTCCTATATACAGCACTAATGGACCCTTCTCCAAGAGAAGAAGTGACTGCTCTTTGGGAGGGGAATCTGCCTGCTTCCTTCCCAGACCAGGCCTGGCATGTTCCCCTTGGGGGACAGTGTTCAAAACACCTCCTGCTGCCTCTCTCCCTAGGGAGCTGATCCACCTGGGAGGGAAGAGAGGAGGTCAACCTCTCTATACACTTTCTGCTGCGCTGTTACGTGACTGAGGATGTGAGATTTCAATTGAAACAGCGTTCCTTCAGCAGACCCAACATTTCCTGTCGCATCTGATGCTATACCTTGTTTTACATATTTATCAGATTCAGCTAACAGCAATAACTACGTCAGAAGTTGCTTGAACCCCTTTTATTTCTTTTTGAAATACTGGGACTGATGTATTAGTAGTATTACAATTTAAAAGAAAAATTGTTTGTGCAAAATCCCACTAAAGGTTATTCAAGATGGTCGTTGTTACTGCTACCAGAACACAAGTAGCAACAGAGATTCACTCCAAAGTAAAACACTTAGATAAAGGTAAGTAAAACTAAGTCTCATTTGGGCAAATTATATTTTTAAAAAGCCCAGCTCAACAGATGAATTTTATTTTATGGGGTTTGGGTAACTCCTCTAATTTTTGCAACTTTAGGCACAGAATATCTCAGTCAGGTCTCCCTGTAAACTTTAGCTCATGCCACTACACATTACAGCACATACTCTACTGTAAACAATGTGTGCAAGAGGAAACATCTTAGCATCAATTACAACACAAGTCTAATGGACAGAAAAGTAAATTCAGTTTGTTTTCCCTCTTTGGTGTTTGTTTGTTTACTTTTAGGGATATAGAGAAAAATCTTCCATTTGGTTGAAAAACAGAAATGGGCATTGCAGCAGCTGACATCATTCCACAGGTAATTTGTACTGTTTGTATTGAATTTCTCTAAGTAAAAGTTAATATTGAGAGATATGACAAGTACTACATGTTTATGTACAATTACTGCTCCATTGAGAAAGGGGGACAAGTGCTCAAGTACAGACCACAGAACCCAGATCCATCTGGCCTCAGAAGATCATGAAACCTGGAAGGGAGAGGAGGGGTTTGAAAGCAGTAGAGAAAGTTTGATAGAAAAAGATGCACACAGAGCTCACTGTGGGTTAGTGAACACAGATACAAATAGGCTTCTAGAATATTTTTTGTCTTTTTTTTTTTTTTCTTTCTTCTTTCTTTTTTACTTCTGGGAAGCAGTAAACATTCTTATTTTTACTGAGATGAAGCTGGGGCAGTAATGCCTTGAAGAACTGATGAGTCATATCATCATCAAAATGTACCCTGACAGCACAGGATGGTCTTTCTGATAAGACATTACTTTGCTGCAACTTAGCATCATCATACGGGAACTGGATAAATCTGACCTGGAAAAGTCAGAATTCTGTGATCTTAAATTTGTCTCAAGGCAGCTCCTTTCAGACTGCCTCTCTTTCCTTCCACTTGTGTTCTTTCTTCCGTAGTAGTTTTTTCAAAAGAAATAGTTGCCAAGTAACTTCAGTCTCTTCCATGTGCATTTTCCACATAACCTTCAGTAAGTCGCACCATGCAGAACACCATGCTTTGACACGGTACTCATGTTTCTCAAGAACAGAGAAAGCAAGACCATAATGGCAGACTAAAAAGACTGCATGACCACAATTTAATAGAAAATAAGAGATGGACCAACAACAGCTTCCCTTCAGACTTAAGTGAAAGACTGTGGATGGGGTTACTGTGAATAAGAATTAAACTTCAAAATTCAGCAGTGCTGAAATCTTTTGAGCTGTTATTGAGCAGATCCAGCTCAATCTGAGAGAAGTCTAGAAACATATATTGTTCCTCTGATATGTCAAACCATTCCAATTCAGAATTTTGAAAGCTGTTTTTCTCATGGAATTTCATCAAAACTTGGACCTAATCTTAAAACAAATCTCTCTTAATCCTGAAGCTTTCCTACAATTCATAATGAAGGAACAGGCTGAGAAGCAGGAATCTAAACCTAATCTCATAACCCCTGAGACTCAAAACCCACTTAAACATTACCATTTTATAGCAGAAACAAACACATTTCACAAGCAGTCAGCAGTGATGTTTAAGAGGGGAAGAAACACATAAACAACCAGGAGGAAGAAATACATAAATCTCTGCATTATTTATGAAAACAGAAATTTGAAGAAAGGAAGAAAAGAGCTTAAATTTTAGTCTTTCCCACCTATTTCTACATATGTGGAGCTTTGGCAAAATCATTTGGGAAGAATGATGATAAAGCCATAAGCATTTGCTGTATTATGCAGCACAAAAAAAAGGAATTATTCAACCCCTGGAACTGGAAGAACATACGTATTTTAAATGAAGATTTAATTCTATCTTTGGAGAGTAGATAGCATTAGAGGGAAGCTAAAACCTAACATGCCTGCACTAATCATAATTGAGAACATGATGCCAAAAACCAGATCATCTTTCAAGGAAAAGGGATCCTGTGGCAACATGACAGGCAGCCTTGACTCAGGAGAGGTTTATTTAAGCAGGTAAAACAGAAGCTTAGTGAAGGGACTTTTCAAACTGTACAACTCTCCCTAGAAGTAGTGAGATTTGAGCAACAAAAAATAGTGTATTAGGTGGAAAATGCATCCACTGATTCCCAAAGCAAAACTGAATCAGAATAATGAGTTAAGTTACTCTCAGCAGGCCAAGGAGTAAATAGATATACTGTAAATTATAGTCAAATGTAAAAAGGAAAAAAAAAAAGACAGAAAGCAAAGGAATTAGAAGATACCACAAAAAAGATAAATGTATTATTTTTGAGAAGGGGTCTATTTTCCATGGTCTGGTATTGAATATTTAAGTCAGTTAGAATTATCTGACCATGCCTCAGAATGGATACCTCTAAGTATGGGTTACTGGTATGTTTGTTACACACAAAATCATTAGGTTTGTATGATTTTGTAGTTCTTTTCACTCAATACAATTTATAAGTAAATTCAGAAAAAATGAAAAACACTTATTCTTACTAGATCTTATTTTACATGGATAAATTTCACTCTTTTAATGGAAACAGGGAAAATAAAAAAACCCCACCACAACAAAAACAACCCCACACTCAGAAAGCTGAATTCCTTTGTTGTCAACTCTATACTACTAGGACGTGCACTGGGTTTTGACCAAGACTAAGACCAAGCACGTTATTTTCTTCTTTCCTGTAGGATTCCTGACAAGACCAGGAACTGTTTGAACATATGTGTTGACTGCTCAAGTGATCTTAGAGAGATACAAATTACCCCTTCACTGACCTGGAAGCATCTAATGGGACACAATTAAAAAAAAAAAAAATCACAAAGGAGACAAAGAATGCTATATTATTCCAACTTTTTTACAGAAGGCATAAGTCATATGCCATTGCAAAGGCACACAACTTTCTCAAGTGTAGTCAGTGCAACACTAGCTATTTTTTGCTTGCTCTCCTTCTAATACTGTCTTTTGTGATGATAAGCAGGATGCCTTACTTGCATATGCTGTTTGAAATATAAAAATAGTCATTAAATTTCAGTCAATTAAATTCTAATTGACTTGCTTTTGCTTTTGGAAAAGGGTTAACAGATCTACTTCTCCCTTTATTTCGCTATCTTGAGAACAACCCAAAATACAATTTTTCAATAATCCTCTAAAATGTAATGACCAAATGTTGTCCTTGGATACATTAGTGAAGAAGTTCTGTTAAGTGGAATTGTTGCTTTGAGTGTGGTTTGACAAGACAAAGTAGAAATGACTCATCTGAAAGTATACAAATGTTTCTTTTGTGAAATGTGATCCTGCATAAATTTTTAAAAGGTCACATAATTATAATCTTTTAATAATACAAGATGTGATCCTGAGAAGCACTAAGTGCACTCAGTTCCCCGTACAGTCAACGGGTACTTGGCACACCACAGCTCGGGGCAGAGCGAGGCCCGCAGTGTAAGTACTCATACACCCTGTTCAGACTGCTGTCCTGAGAAGGGAGAGTCCCCTGAACACCACCATTACCCCAGCTTCTAGCAGATGCAGGGAAGAAAGAAACAGAACTCTCTGGAGCTTTCATCAGCACAGAAACAGACAAATGAGGAGAAATGGGATTTAGATCTCTCTACCTTTTCCCACAGATCTCTGCAAAATAAACTCAATTGATATCACAAACCAAACAGTAAAGCAAATCAGAATGTCTATCTTTTGTTTGCCATGGCACAAGAACTGTTGAACAGAGGAAAAAAAACAAGCTGAGTTTAGCTCCATCAGCTGTTTCCTGGGGCTCGGTCCTTCCTTCCTCCAAGGGGTGCCACTGCCTGCTTTGTTCTCTTGTCCAGCTGTTCCTCTGCTCCTTCAGCAATGGCCTCAATAGACCCTGCAGGAATGCAGGAACAGACCACGGAAAACTCTTCTCTGCACACGAGCTAATAGGCCCTAGGTGTAGAGACGAACAACTGATCTGCCTCTGTGACTCACTCTACAGTCTTCATTTTTCTCCCAAGAGCCACTGTGAGGACGAATGAAGCGTAATTTAAATGAGTCACACAGAATTGCAGCTCCTCCACACTTTCTCACCACATGTTCACACAGTAACAAGAAGTCAGCTGATCAAACAGATAGACAACTATCTTTTAAAAGAAGATAAAATCAAATCTAATTTGGACAAAAGGCACCCTTGAAAAGCCTCACAGAACAAAGACTTTGGCATATTGTTAATGATTAGCAAATGGAGGGACCTTATGATGGGATGACCCACCACAAATTGGTGGGCTACTGATTCAGAAGAACACAAGGACGACTGTTCAGAGTACCAGGAAAAGATAACAAGAAAGGCTGTATAGGAGATTAGGGGCTACTGAATCCCACACGCTTACACAAAATTCAAGACCAAAGGGGTTTTTTTTTCATTTTCACACAGGGACATAATTTTAACAGGGAAAGCTGTCTGCCTTAAAAAAACCCACACAGATAAAAGCACAAAAGGGACAAAACAAATTTCTGCTATATTAGGAAAAAAGGAAACAAAATTGCCTCCGGGTTCCAAGTCACTAACTGGAGTAGTAAAAAAATCCACCATCAGTTTTTACTCTTTTAAGCTTGGACATCAGCAGTCATTGAAATCAAGGAAATTGCACAAACGAAAGAGAAAGCCACTTCTGTGACAGTAAGGGCAGGCTACCTCTGTGCTCACACTTGGGAAGAGAAATAGACACAGTAACAGCAAGTTTTCCTGTTTATATTGATGCTGTATGAAAATCAAAGGGACAAATGGCTTCAGGAAGGACAGTCCAGTAACTGGGCACCGGTTTTAACTTTGGACACTACAGCATCTCCCTGGTTTCTTCCTGTGTGATCACAGGTAAATCACTATCTCTGCCTCAGATCCCTATTGGAAATAGAACCTGCTAACATCCCCACCTTGGTGAAGTGTCATCAGGAGAAATACGCATTCATAGACAGTGAAGCAATCAGACATTATAGGGGCAGAGCACGTCGGACAAGCAGAACACTTGGTAACAGACTCATAACCACACAATTAGAATTCAAGAATGATCAAGGTTCTCTAGTCTTCCTTTTTAATTTCTCTTTAAATTTCTCCTGACCATTCCCCCTATATAATGCGAGAATAATACTTCACTTCAGAGGCGTTTATGGTTTTATTATTTAATGATGACAGAATATTCCAAAAACATTAATAAGGGAGAAAATTCTCCACCTATTTAGCTTTCTATATATTTTATGAAGCTCTTTATAATGAAAACAAATACAGTATCATAGTACAACACGTAGGTGGCCTTCTCAAAAAGGGAACAAAGAAATTCTGTGTTCAGTGCCATTGTGAATGCGGGAAAAGGACTGCAAGGTGCCCTGAGAAGGGTACTGGCCCTCCAATGTAGCTACAGCCCCTGTACGTTAAGCAGTGTGAATGACAGTGAGGTCTGGATGGTTACTGTCTATCACTGAGATCCATGGGATTTCATCCACTTTATCTTTCAGGTTTATGACTAATGTTGGAGGTACAATTCTTCTACATTGAAATCCAGGAAGACGGGTATTGGCTGCATCAGACCAAAGGCCCACACGGCCAGTTTACTGTCTGTGAATTGGCCAAAAAATGGATGCATAGGGAAGACTGTAAGAACCTGGTGTGTACGTTGACACTTGTCCAATACTTTCCTAGGCTCCAACTGTTTGCAGTTCAAGGGCTTCCAGAGACAGAAATGGCTTCTCTCAACAAAGTTGTCTTCCATCAGTTGTCCGCCCTCCCACTGAACCTAGACAAATTCTTAGACCCTACAAGATCTTTTGCAAAAGAGTCCTGTAGCTTTAACTACACATTGTCTTCAGAACCACCTCCATGTATTCTGAACCTGCTACCCCTCACTAGTAGATTTTAAACTTGGACAACGAGCAAATCCAAGCCCACAGTTTTCACTTGCTTATGTCCGTAATTTCAGGATTTTATTTTGTCTTCACAAAAAAGTCATTATATGTTTGTTAACTGAAACTACTCATCACAGTAAATGCAATGTCACATGTGGTCCAATAAGAACAGAAGCACTACATTCCTCAGCATCCCGTAGCTATAGTTCCTGCAATACTGCTTCTGGTAAATGCTGTCAAATCATCAGTTCAAAGAACTACATTGTCAACCAAATGTTGCATTTCTTACCCAATAAAAACATCTTTGACAATGTTGAACCAACAACTAGTCCACTAGATGATTTACCAAAGAGATCATTCCAGAATGTATATTACTTTTTGTAATAAATTATGAGCCTCAAGAGACAAAGGGACTAAACAGTAGTATTTAGCACTTACATAGCATTTTTCATGTTCAGAGAGCTTAATTAAGCTTTCTACCAGCTCTAGGAACTTGATAAGGAATCTTATCTCTTGCCTTTTTTATAGAACATACTACAGGATTTATTAACTGTCAGATTAAACTGAATGAAGAACAAGGTTAAAAGTCATGCAAGGAGACCTGATGCTTCATCTTAAATGGCTCCAATGTCTTTTCCCAGACAGAAAAACATGTGTCACAGGTGGCACACCATGTGTAGAAAAAGCATTTCATGGGACACATTGCATTCTCATCATTTTAAATGACTACAGTATCCTTTCTGCTGTCTCCAAAACTGCAGGAGGCAGAATGATCCCACAAAATCATTTTTGCTCCCTTCACTCTCACGATCATTGCATTCTGTAAAGTACGTTTCAGAGATTAAAAAAAATCTGAAATATCTGTCATGATGATGCATTTCATAACAACTGTGATTATCAAAATTGTTAAGAACAAAGTTCTGCTTGTAAAACAATCTATTTTACATGTCATACTTAAAAATGCATAAGCAGAATAGTGGTTTTGAATCTAAAATAGCAGCAAGTCACTCCAATTCTGAGCAAATGAAGGGCTGTCATTTTTCAAAGTGCAAAGGAAGAATAAATTTTTACAGAATCTTATCCAGTAAGAATGCCATGTGATAATGACCAAAGGTCAACTGTAGAATAGCTTGCTGAGTTATTTTTTATTTCACAAGTCTGAACACTCCTCCCGCTTCTCAACTGCCTTGAAATTAAACTGCAAGTTTCAGGAACATCTGAATAGATTTTCTTCTGTTTTCCTAAGAAATAGAATCTTATAATAAACAAACATACAGGAGGGCAAAAGGACATTTTGAGTAAGATTTTAACCAAAACATGTTTTTCCTATAAAAATATTATGATGTCCTTCAAATCTATAAAACATAGCACAGGAAAACTGTGAAGAAGCCTAAAGCCTCTGAAGATATGAATGCACTTTTATAAATACTTCAAAAATATGTTTATTTTTCACAGTTGTTATGTCAATATTTAAGCTCTCTGGCGCACGTGCATCTGCGCAAAAGTACTTCAAAAATTTACATGCAACAGTTGCTTTGCACAAAAGCCATACCCAGTAAGGGCAGAAAGTTCTTCCCGAAATAAACAGCAAATACGCACTGACTTCTGGAAAAATGGAATTAAGTCTTCTATATTTCAATATGTGGAGGATATGAGGTTAACTAAACAGAAGAACATGCCCACTTTCCTCACAACCATACTCGAGAAATTAAGTACTATTACACTTTTGGATAAGGGCAAAAGCATTTGACTCACATACAACAAGTGAATTTTGAGTTGTATGAGAAAAAGTTGCAGAGACTTCAAGAAAAAGGATGCCAACTCAAACTGTTCAAGTAGAGAAACTTGGGATGGAAGGTCCTCATTTCTGTCATATGCAAAAAGAACTAGTGCCACAATCAAACAAGTGAGTACCTAACTAGGCAAAACATTTTGCCTATGCAAAAGCCATCTTTGCAGGCACTCAGTTCCTCCTTGTTGCCTATTTCAATCATATAAGACAAAGAGAATATCAGCATTTAAAAAGGCGCAATTTTAAGATACAATTTAGTTTATGCACGGTATGCCACATCAGAACAGATGCTACAGGCACATTTGTATGAAAAGTCATTATGGTATTTCCTAAACTCCTGAATAATTATATTATCACTGGCAAAGAGTTTATTTCTGTTTCTGGTGATGTTAGTAAGAACTCAGGCAGAGTAAATGTGCATATACACATTTCTAGGTAGATTGCACAGGTACATCTATGTATCACGAGAAGATCTCATATAATCCATGTTTGTTTTATGAAGAAAAAAAAACCATTTTAAGCAGCTTCCAATTGCCTTCTACTTCTTTTATTTCCAAGACTGTTATTATTCAAACTTGTGTATTTTAATTTTTTTATTTCCCCATTCTAAAGCCAGCTAGCACTCCACAAATACAAATAAGCACACCTTAGTGAAATTAGTTTTCTAAACTCTGTAATTATTACTGTACCAATTACTTACAGCTGCCTACATATGTTCAAAATAACATTCACATGGGAAGACAGATGTTCTTACTTGCTGCTTTAGCAATTGAAAAGAAAGGGAGAAAGCTGAGGCTGGGTATCCAACTCTTTTTAGACCTTTGTAAAGAGCATTGTTTCTGAAAGTAGGGTATTTTGATTTATAATAGTTACACACAATTGGTATAGAGCACACAAATATTTCTCAAAAGGAGTATGTGTAATGACAATGCTTGAAGGATACCAAGGCTACTACTTCAATTACATAAGTATTAAATCATCAGCTGCACAATGCTTTTTCTGCAGCATAAACACACAGTACTTTATAAGAACACCACATTAAAGTCACTCATCTGAAATTAAAAACACCTTTCCACCCGTGAAGAAAATTATCTTTAGGTGGTAAACAGTACATAAACATTATGGTTTCATAGAAATCTTCAGGAAAAACTTGGAAAATGTCTAAGACAGGAAGTCGTTAACTAGCTTATCACTTGTGCCATGTGATAACCTAATCACCTAATAAGATTTACAAAAGGGATTTATGGATCCTCCAGCTGATGTATGGACGAAGTACATTTATTCATACATGAGAGGCTAGGAAGTTTTTGATGCTTTGAAAGCAGAACAAGTTTATCTTTAATGGCTTGTACACTCATGAAAGGTGTACAAAACTTTCAGAATGCATTGAAATACTGTATTTTTTGCAAACTCTAATGAAATAAACACCCAGATAAATCTATATATTAGATACTATTCAACCCTGTATAAGGAACGATGAAGTCATCACATGATGTTTCTACTTCATAATATATAGCAAAAAAGAGACGTAGAAAAAAATGGCAGAAAACTGCTGCTTTGTTTCACTATGGCGTATTCAAGAGACATTTTCATACCAGCATAGTTACAGTCAAACACACGGAGGTGAACATTTTTTATGCAGGTGCCTAAGATCAGATGTCTACTCCACATTTGTTTACTTGGCTCCCCCTGATATATGAGTTTTCTACCTTATTTTGCTTATTCACAAAGAAGATCCACTTAACACCTGAAGAACTAGAGAGATCGTGAAAAGATTAGCACTCAGGAAGAAAAACCTAAATCACTGAGAAAGATTTTTAGACAGTTGTTGAAAAATCTTTAATTATTTTACTTCAGCAACTATTTAGTTCACATCTGCAGAAAACAATTTGGAGAAAAGTGTTCTATTTTAAAAAAGGCACCATTCTGCTTCTTCATTTACGAGTTTGCGACTGAAACAGGACCTCCATACTGAGAATGAGTACAATCTCGTAATAAAAGTAGCTTTACTCAATACAAGAGTAGCTTGCATCGTAGAAATCTATTCAGTGTGAGTAAACTGTTAAAATATGACCCAGAAAAGCATGACTTTTTACTCTGAAACAGTACTTCAGCAAAATAAGGAATTCAACAGCTGCTGCTACTGATATTTCTAAGATGAAAAAACAAGAACGCAAATGAAAGATCAAACAAGTCAAGCTCACAAGCTTTCATTAGACAGCAGAAAAAAAAATCAAATTTTTTTTTAATATATCACCTTACAGAAAGACCACAATAGATGCAATTTTTAAAATTATTTCTACCTTAAGTTTAATAAATAAACTATCTTAATTCTTTGTAACACGTGTAAGACTGGCTAAGTAAAAATTATCTTAACAGATGAAATAAATGACCATTAACTGTACCAGACAGCTAAACCATGGTTTCATTTGGTACTAGGAATATTAGTTAATTACTTTCAGGCAGTAGAATAACTTATGAATATGATTAAAGCAAAGGTAGGCATTATTCTCATAGTGCAATAGAATAGTATTTTAAGTATGATGTTGAGGAACCAGGTCATAAAAGAGGGTTACAAGGTTGCAAGGCTTTAAAGTCAGAACTGCTGAAGTTCAATGTATTACAACATCCATCAAAACAGAAAAATACTTTGCAAATGGATAAATAAATTGAAATGAAAAGGTTTTATGTTATAGATCAGTAGTATTTTCCCTATAATTATGACTGAAAATCATAAGCCTTAAACTGTCAGTTCAGACCATCATCCAAAATCTAGAAACAGCTTTATGATGTTAGGCACTTCACTCAGATAGACCAGTACAATACAGATTTGGTCTGGAGGAATATATTTTCTGCTGTAGCTTATAAAATTGCCCTTACAAAACTGTGTCCACAAAATGGTGCAACTGATGAAATTTAATTTAACAAATCTGTCTTGGAGCCATATATCTTTTTGGGTGAAAAAACCCCAAACCTCTACAAATATCTTCTATCAAGATTTTTTCAAAGTGATAACAATTTGGTAGTCATACTCAAAAAGCATGCTATGATAGAAACTTTCTGCCAATTTTAATTCACAATGTAACTGTGATTAGTGAACAAAAATTAATCTAACAGCACCATTTTTATTTTATTACAGGGGTATATGGTAAAGCTCAACGCAACAAATTTTGTACAAGTGTTTTTAGATCTTCCTGTGTATGACATTACTATAAATAGTAGTAATATCTAGCTCTTACATAATGTTTTTTAGTAGTAGCTTTCAAATGACTCAAATAGGGTTAGTTTATAGAAATGCAAAAGAATACCGGGAATTATTATTCATTTAACTCCCTCATAGCTATGATACAGATTTCTTCTTTCTCCTATTTCAATTTCTTGTATGAATAAAACTGCCTTGTATTCCTTATAACACACTACAACTGTGTAGTATATTATTCACTGCAGTTTTTGCCCTAATAAAAGCACCCATACAACGGTGAACAGTGCTTCTGAAAACAGTGAACAACAGAAGAAAAAACATTATAACTTGATGACTATCACAGAAAGGGAGTACGAACAACCACCTTGTCCACTGCTGCTTTGAGATTCTACCCTAATACCAACAGAAGTAGTTAGACATTTCTAAATACACTCATTTTGTTGGTTTTTGTTTGGTTGGTTTTTTTTGTTTTCCTTCTGTCAAACTCCACATATTTATAAGTAGGAAAAACTGCCGCTGGACAAAATGATTTTTTCTGATCATAACAACTACATGCATCTATAACTTGCAAAGTACAGTCAGGTTTATAGCTTTGAGTTCACTGATCAAAATGCCACCTTCACAAACAAAACATTATTCCCATTTCGCATAAATTATATTTAAAAACCTGCCTTAGCTTTCACAGAAACCATTTGCATATCTAACACACAACGCAGTTTCATTTTAAAATTATTTCCTATCTAAAAATACATCAGTTTCTGTATTTTCTTTCACTGAGAACTAAAACCACTCCTAATACAAACTTTTTAAATTGCCAGGAAAAAATACATCCTTCAAACTACAAATTACTGTATTAAGTAACAACGTCAAAAGACGTGTACTCTTCAAGCATGACACAAAAGGTTACTAACAGGTCCTCTCTCTTCTACTGAATTTCTACAGAGTAACTTGAAAGACTTGGGGAGTTTAACTTAAGGCAGTTAGACCAGTTTATAACGTTCTTTCTATTTCTCCATATCCTTAGTGTATTTCAGTCACACTCACTCATTACATGTATCTTAAATTCATAGTTAAGCTCCCTGAATATATCTTTCTTGTGCAAACCTCATGACATTATTACAAATCTGGGCTAGTTTGGAATGACCACAGGCATAGCTGAAGTGCTGCACAGTAATTCACACAGCAAAACCCAGTTGGTCATCCATCTCTTTCTTCCTACACATGCACACAGGCACGTACATTTGCAAACTGTCATCAAGTCTGCTAACTTTTTCAGGAATTAATTTGTGGGGGCAGGAAGGCTGGCAATGGTTTATTGTGCAGCATGCAGCACCATGACCACCTGCAATACAACCAGTAGCACCACTTAAGAGTAATCTGGAAGAAACTGCATTATTCTAGGAGCAAAAACTAAACACAGGAGGAGTCAGATCTTTGACCTCTGCTCATTAAACAAACAAGTAATTGGTTAAATACCTGAGTATGCACTACTGCACAAAGTATCTGTGTTCGCCTCTCTAAAACGATTGGTTCAAGAGTTTATCTCAAGAGAAGCAACAGGTCAAGTTGATTTTATTGTTTCTGTGTAAGAGAAGTTATTTTACTACATATAGTGTCTAGAGAGTTAATTAACCAAATCTTCTTACCACCTGTCTCTCAGAATGAAATGACCACGTAAGGTCTTTAGCAAAGAACAAATCCCAGGGAATTAAGTCTTGGACTCATAATGCAATAGAAATAGAACAGCTTTCCTTCCCACTCCCCATGTTCAACGAATTTGTACTCACCCTCTGAGTGATGCTTTTTCCCTCTTTGACTCGCACTGCCAATCCAAGATCAGACAGTCTGCAATTACCGTTATCATCCAGGAGGACATTTTCTGGTTTCATGTCCCGGTACACGATCTTGATGGAATGGAGATGCAGAATCCCACAGGTGATCTGAGCTGAGTAATAGATGACCCTGTTCATTTCCAAACCCCTTTCTCCCACATTGTAGATGTGATACTTCAGATCCCCTCCATTCATGAGGCTCATGACAAGACACAGATGGCTTTTGCTCTCATAGGCATAAGCTAGTGTGACTATGAAAGGGCTGTTGACCTGCTCCAAGATCTCTTTCTCAAGTAGTGCCATCTTCTCTCCACCTTTCTTTTTCAACCTTTTCTTATCCAGTTTCTTGCAGGCATACATCTTACCAGTATTTTTCACCTGGATGGCACAAACCTAGAGAAGCAAGATGCACAAGGAAAGGTAATAAAGGAATTTTACATGTACAGACTGGAATATCAGGGGCAGTAATAGGCAGGAACTGGGGAATCACAGATGCCTATTAGTAGCTGATGATGCTAACTTCCGTGGCAGAGTATTTTAGCAGAGAAAATAAGGAAAAAGCAAGCATACAATTTGTTCTCTTCCAGACCAGTATATGGTGGACCTTATGCAAAGTTCTTGAGGACACCATTAGTAGACACATATTAACAAAGAAAATCAACAAGGACCCATTCTCTGACTATGAGAATAAGCAGCATATACAGCTTGCATCTGCATAGCTAAACTCTCTTCCATCTCAAAAAAAGGTAGCCTCATTCATACTGTATTTAGGGAACAGATCCTGATCTATGCTATTCCCTAAACTGCACCTAGAAATTATCTGGGAGTGTGTGAGCTAGCACAGGCTAGAACGGTGCCAAGGAGAAGACTAATAATTAACTATATGGACAGTCATGCAAGCTTTTGTAAAGAAGTCTGCTTTTTTACTAGCATAGATACAGATTATAAAAATTTTAGAGTAACTCTTCACTAACAGACATCTGGAGCCTACATCACACTATAGATAACAAACCCAGCCTAATTTCTGAGAAATGGACAATCTGAAGCAGCAAGTTTTGCAAAACCTTAGACAATTTCTTAATCCATTGCCAAGTTCCTCTTTGCAAACCCACCTGCTGGTCTTGAAAGGGGAGGGATGACCCACATCCTTAGAAGTACAGCTCTTACCTCTCCAAAGCCACCTTTGCCCAGCACTCGGAACTCATAGAAGTATTTCTCAGTTACCGGCTGCTTCTCAAAAACTTTCCATTGGAGGAATTTGTCATAGAAGGGGCTGGTCTGGTAGTCCTGGAAGGGCTTGCCTTTAAGGAAGAGTTTGGTTTCCTCCTTGGCCAGCTGCATGACATTCTCATAGTCTTTTGCAGAAGCTGCCTGGCATTTGCTGGCCACATCAGAGCTAATGAAAGCCAGATAGTTTTTGGAGCCTGCCTTAAGAAAATCGGTCATCATATTCTCCATTGTACTGGTCTTGATACTGTCTTCTGCCAGTTCCCAGTTTGACACCTCATCAAGGAAGTCCCTAGCTACCAAATATTCTGGCACTGTCTCTAAGAAGTCTCTGAAGAATTTCTTGCCAATGGGCTGCTGCTCACAGATGCTGTCATAATCAGCAACAATGGACTGTCTAACCTCACTGCACTGATCAATCCTGGGCAGTGAGAGGCTCTTACGTCTCTTTTGCATCTCCTTGGTGTCTCCATCACCACTTTTCCTTGCCTGCAGATAGGCTGTGTTGGCAATCAGGTTGTCAAGCCCCCCCATGTCACACATCCTGGCAAGCTCTTGGGGTGGCAGAGCCTGGTTGAGACAAAATGAGTAACTGGCCCAAGTGCTGTGTCGTAGCTGCCCTGCACGTCTCCCTGCTGGTGGTGTGCGGGGACTTCTGAAAAACACCAGAGAGACTAACTGCTTTTGCATTAAATACCTCTCAAGGATTTTCACTAAGTACCTTTAGGTATATGCACCATTTGTGGAAAGTGATTGGTAAGAGGTTTCTCTGTAAGGAGCTTTGAGTTTGCTATGTATAGCTGAGGGATGAGATCCTAGGCAAACCTTCTCACTGGCAGCACCAAACGCACGCAGTTCAGCTGGTGTTCTTCGGAATGGGCCCTGATAACGTTTAAATGTACCAAGATTCCCTCTATATGCATGGTCCCTGGCTGCTGAGAACACACAGATTCCTGTCTGCAATACATGCACACTCAAAACTCAGTGGCAGTGTGGCCAGTTAATAGGACAGCCTCATAACTCCCTCGCTCAACACAGAGAACACCAATGTACTAAGAATTACCTAAGTTGGGATCTGGTTTTATAAAAAGCTTTTATCACCAATCTGCCATGCCTGAAACAGAAGCTGACATAGACGAACACGTCATCGACCTTTAAACTATCACACAGTTCAGTGCTTTCAGCATCCATACTTCCAAAACTCAAGTTACACTCAACATCAATGACTGAGCTCCACAGACACTTCATGTAAACCTTGATGCCTCATGTGGCTCTGTCTGAGAGGATTACATACAGAGGCTAAGACCTGCTGCTGGTCTAAAAATAATGATCCCCATACACAAAACAACATATAGTTCTGACTTCATCTCCTATCCACAGAAAAGGCAAAATCACTTCAAATGATCAGCCAAATCTTGCCAAGACACTTCTGTATGTTATTGTGGCCTCAGTTTATTTTCCCTGCTAAGCTTTATGACAGTCAAGTGGCAGGTTGAGAAGGTGGCAACAGCGTATGGCTGAGGTGACATCAATAAAGGGACAAAGCTGATTATAATCAAGTGAAGGCAAATTCCACCTGACTTCACTCACCGGCTGCCTACCACAAAGTCTGTGCCCCATTTTTCTCCCAAAAGAATATAAATCATGTGTGGCACGCACTAGGCTAAGCCCCCTTCTGCTGTGGGGTCATGTGGTTTGGCTGCTAAAACTTTCTTTAAATATAAGGAAGGTATTATGGGAACAGGAAAAGCAGTTTCATGATTCTTCCAGTAGCAACGGGGGTCAAGCTGTACTCCTGAGGTCAAGGTCAAGTTTCCTTTTCTCTTTTTTCACTCTTAGAGCAAGTTGCAGAGCTGAATCACAAACACTAAACATTAGGAGTAACAACAGGCATCTCTCAGACTCCCTACAGTAAGTGCTAAGCCCTCCTTGGCTGCTTTTTGTCACTCTACTACTATGTAGTATTTTGTTTTTACGTGCTTAATCCTGTCTGTATTGAATCCATCTGACATATAACATGCTTATACTCTACAAAATTACATTAGAGGTGTGTTTTTCTAGCTGTGATTGAGAGGGCCATCCATCACAAACTGGTATGGGTGCACGAGAACACAGTGTACTCTAAAGCAGAGTATTTGAAAGTCTTGCTTGTGCAGCAATCGCTAATTCTGCCAGGTGAATGCAAACACGGGGCAGGAGAAGGTTACATAAAGGGCTAAATAATGCAGCCAGCAGAGTAAGCAAAACTGAAAAAGGAATAAATACAGAATTCTGCTGGTGGCTTTCCCAAAAGTGGTGGCCACAGCAACATATTCCTGTAATACCCTGGGTACAGAAAGGCAAGAAAGGACGTAATAAAAGCTTTAATTTCAGGTCCTAAAATTCAGCAGGTTTGGTGTTTTGTTTTGGGTTTGTTTTTTTGTTTTTTTTTTTTGTTTTTTTTTACATTTAGCAAGAATGCCACCACAGCTCAAACAGTAGCAGTACAAATGACTGGTTGTTGGGGACCCAAGGATGAGCTCAAGCTTACACCAGCTATTGATATAGTCATGTCTAAGCAAATCAAGAAAATATCTAATGTTTATGGTATGTGCATAAGAAAGACATTCACAGCTCCAACAATCATTCTGCTCTGTTAATCAGAATCTTTCCAGATTTCTATGGAACATAAACTTTCTCTAAAAGAACATAACTTCCTAAAAGGCAAAGTGAAATAACATTATCTTAGGACACATATTCATTACTCCAGTCACCTTTGAGAGAAGACTTTAGCTAGCTTTGCTGAATTATCCAAATCTGCCCAGCATTTATTAAACAGTGGAGAAAAGTAGATCAGCATTACTCTATTAGTTGATACTGGCTATTTAAGTTAGTGTTATCGACTCATAAAACTATGTTTGGGTGAGAAGCAAAACTGATTTATTTTGCGTGTACAAGAGGTGAACAAATTCAGGACTAAAAATGGGTACTTATTAAAAGCCATGCTAATAGAATGTCAGGGTATGATTTGGAACAGAAGAAAATGTCTGCGGTGCAAAGCGCATAGAAAGACTGAGACTTAAGCTAATCTTCTCTAAAACAAAGAGAAAATATGCAAGACAAAATTCATTACCTTATATTCTAGGTGAACCTCTAATTACTGGCCAACAAGATACTTATAATACACAAATAGATCTACACAAATATCAACTGCTTTGATTTCAACATTAATTCTCCTAGTATCTCATGTGTGTTAACACCTGTTGGAGCCAACACTTTGGAAAAAACTTTTCTACAATTATAATTTCAGCTACTCTTGTCATCCACATGATGTGAACTGAAAGCAGGGTGAAAATTACTTTGATACCTTCCACGTTCACCTATAAACCAAAGCAAAATGAAGGAAGAAGTCCTCTGATGGGACTAGATGGAATTAATAGAGGTTAGAGGATGGAGCTTGGGACCAAATTCTGGCAGAGAAATTAGGTGGCAGATAAGATATAGTTTAAATGTGACAGCTGAAAATTATTTCCACATCTAACCAGATTTTCTTTCGCAATCATTTTACACAAACAGAAATACTCCATAACAACATAAATGCTATAGGCACTTCATTACTACTGTTAACCTATTTTATATTTGTTTTCAATTTTAAGACAGACATCATCTGGGATAATAACAACTGATGTGATACACTGTAACACAGAGGATTTTTTTGATCTCAGTGCGTAATGAGAAAAAAGTTGTATTTAAAAAATTCAAAACATTTTAAAAACAAGATTACAGGTATTAAAAACACAGTAAACTCTGCATGTATGCTTGATGACAGAGATTGCCATTAGAACTACTTTATACAGTGAAGATAAACCTCTTCAAATATACTTAAACAACTAGATAGAAATACATCTGCTGAGAAAAGCATTAATCTTAAACATTTAAGGTGATAATTTTGAATTAATCAATGATATGCATAAAATATTGCTTCAATTTCACCCAGGTTTATTAACCATTTTATTAAGTCTGAATTTGTTACAGACTTAAAGCAGTAATTCAATCTATTACATATATTAGAAAAAAACCCAACAACACAGCACATGTCCAGATTAACAGTAATTACTTTGGATATTTAGGGAAAAGACAAAGTCAGAGGTAAGCACTTAAATATCTGGCGGGGGGGGGACACGGGGGGGGACACAACAAAACTCCACACTAATCAAATAAAAAAGATATATTGAGGATTTCCACAAAAATGAAACAATATTTTCTCCCACTTCCAAAAAATTATAACCAATAAAATGATAAAGAAATTTCTATTAACTGAATTTTCATGAAACCATAACTTAACATTTTTCTCTAGATCTAATTAGTACCTGCTTTCCTTGGGATATTTAAATTACCAGTTTTGTTTGCTTTCTAGATTAGTCAGCTAACCAGTGAGATAGTTTACGCCACGAGTTAACCAGTATCAAATACGTGTCTTTGTACCAAGAGTCTCTGGATTAAAAATATATGTCTCCATGATCTCTAACAGAAATATAAATAAAAAAATATTAACGTGGTTAAATTTTAACACTATGGTTGTATAGTTGTATAGAATATAATACAGCAACACACTTAGAAATACAACAAAACAAAATTTTCTGAAGTCATAAAGAAAACCTAAATTAGAAATGTTTAGTATAGTGCGACGGAAAAAGCACATAGCAAATGCTTCACACACTATTATTTTTAGATTAAAAACCAGAATACTTTCTACAAAACCTTAATGACTGTGTTTTTGTATATAATATTACCTAGAAAACAACTTCTTTATCCTGACAGTAAACTGTGCAGCGTATCAGACTTATAAGTAAAGTTACCCTTTCAAATTAATCCATTTATCTATGCAAAAAACATTACATAACCTGTACTTAGGGTATAATCTGCACCACCACATTTCTGTGCTCTGATACAGTTAACACTCAAATCAACAGATACATTTGCTAATGTAGTGTCTCTCTTTTTTTAGTCACAGAAATAGCTGCAGTAAGACTGACCATTGCTGCCTCATACAGCAAAGAGCATACAACAAAACCACACTGTTCTTGTTGCAGATAAGCTAAATAAATCATGTCATGATTGACATGTTCCATTCTTTTGTATGAGCATATGGCATAAGACATAACACTATTTCAACAAGTTCAACAGAAAAAAAAAAACCCAACCAAAAAACCAAAACCCAGTGTTTTTATTTGCCTATTCGCTGGACTACCCAGTCCTGCTGGCAGAGGGGACAGCGATTATTCTGCTTCACCCACAAGGACATGCAGCAATTGTGGAAGGAATGATTGCATTCTCCCCAAACCACTGAAAGAGAAGAAAGAACATGTTCCAGTCACGCTCAGCTGCCCAATCAACACCTACAGCAAGGTCCAAACTATCATTCTCAGATGTTTATAACCACCGCAAGCTTTAGAGACAAAACGGGTCATCACTGATTTATCCACCGAGATTGGATTATTACGGTCATTCTGATGACAGTTCTCTGTCATCAATCCTTTTACTTATTTCCAATTGCAAAAAAAGAAATGCATATATTCTCACCTTCTTGTATAAAGTGACACAGTTTTGTGAATGTATAAACACATTTATCGGTTCTGTCTGAGAAGTAAGTACAACCACCTAAGTTATTCACTTTATCTTCCCCAGTACCAAAATATAGCCAATGCACTAGTGACTATCACACAAGAGCACATCACCAAATTGTCATCTGAGATGCAGTGTTTAAACTTAAATCTATGATAATCAAGGAGGCACATTTGACACAGTACATAGCCTCAAAATGGGATGTTGGACCAGAAGTTATCCACAGGCTACAATTGTTTCAACAGAACAAAAAGGGCTGTCTGTTGTCCAACGACTCCCGAGTAGTATTGGTTACTTTGCTTTTTTCCATTACTAGTTCACATTTTCGTTATTGGAATACAAGGATACCAATCAAAGGAGTGTTGTAAATTATGTTGGGTTTTTTTTTTTTTTTCTCTCTATCTTAAATAGGACACTTAGCAAGCCAGTTAAGATATCTGGAACAGGAAATTCCTGTTCTCATTAAAACAATCACCAAAAACAACAGTGCATTAAGCTTGAGACTTAAAGGAAAGGTTTACCACTGGTTTCAAAGTTGACTTAAAGGTTTAAAGCAAACTCTTTGAGAAAATTTTCATTATTTTCAATTTAATTATATCAGAATTAAGTTAAGATTTTCTTTTGCGTACATTGGTATGCTACTGAAAGTATGCTTGTGTTTAAACAGCATTATAACAAGCTCAAGTGATTCCACTTTTTCAAATGGAAAGTGAACAAACTAGCAATTGCCTCCAGTATGTCTGAATTAAGACCGGGGAAAATAGCACTTTCTAACCCAGACACACATTTATTTCAGAACTTTTTATTGATATTACCATTGTGTCCTCTGGCATGCATCTCAGAAGAAAAAAAAGGTAGCCTTTTCCTACCCACTTCAAAAGTGTACAATATCATCTCCTCAATTATGCTTAGGGTGAGAGAAACTTAAACCTCTTAGTTGCATAGATGTTGCCTGCAAATTTGAAGCTGTTTTGTTCTACAGCATGTCTGAAGTGAAAAATAATTTTTTTAGTGCTCAAAAATAAAGCATAAAGTATTACTAATGTAAAAAAATGACACAATGTAGAATGAAACACCAGTTTACTTTTGAGCATTAATAAAATCAGTATTCCCTTCAGACTTTAAAATGCACCCTACTGAGAGAAGCTTCAATTGAAAAACAAGCGAATGAAATCGCTACATACCAACACAATCTTCTTGTTTGTTTTCAGCTTGACATCTAAGACAGGCATCTAAAAGTAAACAAGAACAAGACTCAATTTGATTCTCAGGATTCCATCATAAGAATAGGTTTGTCAGAGGAAAATATAAACTCTAAAACCAATTTACAAAGGTAAAAATCCAAAGTTTTGATGTCTAGTTCAGTCCTTTAACATTAAATACTGCTCCCCCTCTCCAAATTTTACAACCGTGCACATGACAATGAAATATATATCTGAAAGAGATCAGAAGGACTATAAACAGTCCAACAAGTTTTGTTTATTTTCCACTGCTTTGGTATTTTCATAACTTCTGCTCAAAAGAAGCCTTCTCCATTTTGTAGATATAACAACCAGCAGATTTGTGCCAAGGCACTCGGGCATATTAAGACCAGAGCAAGCACAAAGCCAAACCCTAATTACATGACTTTGTTTTTCAGATGTCAGCATTTCCTTTTAAGGGAATAATTCACAATTTTGATTTTTTTTTTTAGGCTGTACATCTCTCACCACAACCTCCACCTCCTACCAGGAGGTGCAATAAAGCTGGTGAAGGGTCTAGAGAACAAGTCTTATAAGAAGCAGCTGAGGGAACTGGGGTTGTCTAGCCCGGAGAAAAGGAGGCTGAGGGGAGACCTCATCACTCTCTACAACTGCCTGAAAGGAGGCTGTAGAGACGTGGAGTTCAGTCTCTTCTCCCAAGTAACAAGTGATAGGACAAGAGGAAATGGCCTCAAGTTGCGCCAGGGGAGGTTTAGAATGGAAATCAGGAAAAATTTCTTCACAGAAAGGGGTTATCAAACACTGGAACAGGCTGCCCAGGGAAGTGGCGGAATTGCCATCCCTTGAGGTATTTAAAAGACGGGTAGACGTGGTGCTGAGGGACATGGCTTAGTGGTGGTTTTGGCAGTGTTAGGTAGATGGTTGGACTCCATGATCTTAAAGGTCTCTTCCAACCTAGACAATTCTATGGTTCTACTACTTTTTATATAGTAGTTTTCCTTAATAAGTACCTGCATGTAATTGCCACAAGAGTCACATGCACATGCAAACATATTGGTCAATTTGATAATATAAATGAGCAGATAAACATTGGACAATATCTAATTAAAAATATTTATCATCTTTATGCCCTCTAGTCTGTGACTATAGGACTGGATGGCAGGTTCAGGACTCAGATACAGAAGTGACAGCTTCCAGGCTTAGCACTGTGCCACACAGTGGAAAAATGCTTTTGTTTTTCCTTTGCCCCGACATAGGCTGCCATAGACGTATGTGCACATACGCACAACAGAAAATATTCAACTACTATGGGAACAAACACATCTTCATCTCCTCCAAAGGAAAGGTAACAGTTTAAACAAAAGTGTCCTGCAGGTTGGACCCAGCCTACATGTCACTAGTTGGACCATTCCCAGAAGACAGACACATAATGTGCTACAGGAATTTTGATTTGAGTATTTTTGCTTCCTCTGCCAGATATGGCTGGTACTTCTATTTTAGATTCATCTGCCCAGACATTCCTCATTTTCTCACGTAATAAAGAACAAAGAGGACAGAAACAGTTGCCCCTTCCTCACTGAGATAGAAGTAAGGCAGTAAATAAAGTTTCCTGTTGTCTGTTCCTATAATTTATACTTCCACAGCATTCAAGGGCCAAGCTCCAGGGAAGATTCAGCCAAACTGCTTCAACGTGTACCATGATACATTGAAGCAAACTGATCTGGAGTCACCTCAATATACAGGGCAGCGAGCTGTGGCAGACTAGAACTGACTATAAAAACAGCTTGCCTACCCTAGCCCTAGATTTGCAGTTCCAGACAGAGAAGCAGCACAGATACCTGAGGACAGCAATCACTGCAACCATACCAAGGTAAGCTGTCCCCACTCCTGCTTCACAACCCTAAGGGTGTCAGTCTGAAAGGTTAAGCAAACCTAAAGCCAGTACTGCTGCAATCCTGCCCTTCCCAGCTAACACCTGCATTTTTGCTTCCTTCCCTTGTGCTTCTGTGATCCTTGAAGACCATGTTGGTTCAAGGAGTTAAACCAGTAGAAACTTAAGCCAGCTAACACTTCCCTCCCTTGCAAAAATCAAACAAACTAACTTTCAACAAGTGCCAGCTTACGTCTGGTACTGACCCCAATCTAAGGTTACTGCAGACGCAGTGGCTCTACAGGAGCCAGACCGGGTCTGGCAGGGTCAACCTGAAATTGCTAAACTGAAGTCAGTAACAATCAAGTTTCACGCTCTAACAACGTGGTTTGCTCTCAAAAAATGGTTACCAGATTTTTCTGCTAGTTTCAGATGAGAAGTACTCCCTTGGTCTACTTATGAAAAATTATAGCTGATTTTTTTTTTAAGAAAAACTGTTATAAAAGCTCTGGGTAAGATTTTGTTCATTTAAGACTTTTTTTTTTTTTATAGTGCCCTGTAACAGGCTAACTAGTCCAGGGAAATACATTCTTAAAGTTATGGCTTACACGGCAGATGAAGTCAATTTCATATTTCCAGAGTGGTCTCTGTTCACCGTATAAAAGCAGACAATCTTCAAAACATGCTTATGCAAAAGGTGAGTCTCCCACCTCTTCAGTCTGGGCTTTTTTCCTCTAGTACACCTTTTTGCCTTTTCTTTTCCACAGAACATTCTCAGCAAAAACATGTATGAGAAATGACAGCATTGCATATTTATCTCATTTCTGCTAAGCCCAAACCTGACTAGATTTGCAGCATCATGCTTCCTGGACCTACAAAAGCAAAGTGCTCTGGAGGGAATCTTGAGTCATTCGTTGTGCCAGACAGTACCAAGCCCAACTGAGAGGACGGTTATGCCTAGGATGACTCGGCACAATAGTAAAAAATGGATATAGAGATACAGTAGAAGGAGAATTTAAAGATTCTTCAAAGAGCCAAGATAAACAATCATATTTGTAAAAGATGTCAGAAAACAGTAACACCAGTCAATGATGAGGCTGCTTTCAAAGAGATTCTCCAGACTTCAAAACCAGGTAAACCAACCCCTTACTTTTCAATGGATTTTTCAGTATATTCACGTAACTGCACTAGTAATTAGGAGGCTTGAGTAGACGTGTTAGAGACTCTGGATTAATGGATTTGGAAAATGAATTTACATCTACATCTGTTTCTTCAAAACAAACAAAAAAACCCAACCACCAAACCCACAAACAGCAGTACCACACGCCGAGCACTTTGCCCAGCTGGGCTGTTCCGCGGCGCTTGCGGAGTTTGCCCGCAGACTCCAGGAAGAAGGCGCCTTTGCAAAGGACGGGGACGGCAGGCCGGCAGCCCGCCTCCGGGCCCTGGCACAGCCTCGGCCCGCCTGACGAGCGCCGCTCCCCACGCCGACCGGCGCAGGGCAGCAGCCCGGCAGGCGCCCCGTCCCCCCCCGGCGGGAGGGCGGCAGGGAAGGCTGCCCGAGGCCGGCCGGGGCGGGACGACGACGCCCCCCCCGACCGGTGTGTGCAGCCTGAGGTGAGGGCAGGGGCCTGCGCTCGGGATAGCGAGGGCGGCAGGGCCCTCCTCTCTTCCTCAGGAGGAGGAAGAGGAGGCGCGGAGAGGGCAGCCGCCCCCTTCTGCCGGAAACCGCGTCTCTCTCCTCCGCCCGCCGTGCGCGGGGAGGAGGACCGGGCGGCAGGGCACCCCTCTGGCCCGCGGCGGCGGCCATAGCGGCCGGGGCCTGCCGTCCGGCGCTTACCCATGACCTGCACCCGGCAAATGGCGCAGGTATCGCACTCCACGTCCCAGCTCCACATGGCCACCGCGTTCCACTTCTTCAGCGAGAACATCTTGTCGGGGGCGCCCGCCTTAGAGCCCGCAGAACCCGGGTGCGAGTGAGGGGCGCCCGCCTCGTCCCCGTCCTCCACATCGGCCATGGCGGAGGGGCGGGGACGCGGCGGGCTGCAGCGCAGGGCGGCAGCGCCCCCCGGCGGCGGCAGCGGGCGCGGCCCGGGGCGGGGAGTGTGGGGGGGCGCCCCCCGGCGGGCCTGGGCGGGCTGGGTGAGAGCCCGCCCGTGTCTCCCCTTCGGCGTCCTCAAAGTCTGCGGTTTCTGGCAACTGAAAGCTACGTCTCGTTAGACAGCAGTAATGCTTCACAGAAAGGGTCAGTTAAATGTGGCTGCTTTGTGATGTCAGAGCAGGATAGTCTGAATTCATCAGCTTGAATTTGTGAGAGGACCCCCACCCCCACCACCAAAAATCAGCAGAAAATAGGTAGGAGTTGTGTAGCACTAGGGAACTAAAAAGCTAAAAGGGAATTTTGAAGTGGATGATTACATTAAAAAATAAGATATTTACATGTACAACCACACACGTCTTAAAAACTGGAGCTTCAAAGTGTGGATAAGAACAAAGCTAAACAATGTACATAATTATTTTAAAAGATAACAGAAACTTGGCTTTCTTTCCTAATCTGTATCCAAACAAAAGTATACAAAATCGACTTTTCCAATATAGTGCCCTGTCTCTTTAAGCCTACTTTGAGATGTGTTTGTTAAATAATGTTGATACCCACGTACAAATTAAACTTTAAAAATACAAGATTCTATTTAAAGTTAGGACAAACAAATTAATGAAAGTTGGAAGAGATAGAGTTAGAAACAGTCCACCTTTCTTTTCCTTTTCTCAAGACTTAACCAGTATTTCACCTGCACAAAAGCTCTCCTGTCACATTGCCAAACAGATCAACCACATTCAGAGTACCTGGTTGTACCCAACATCAATCATCACCTTGGCAGCTTTCGATACATACACAGCACTTATTTTTGTATGTAGTCTAGAACATTTCTGTGGAGGTGTACCCTAAGACATTAACATACCCCATCATACGGCTTGGACGGGGAGGATCAACAACAAGACATTACAGATGCGCATGGACCACAGCAGTTCACCTTAGCTTATCCACACAGCGACAAACTACAGGCAAAAGTCTTCCCTAGCCCTGGGTCTGACCCTTGTGCATATGCGCCATCCCCCCTTTCCCCCCCTTTTTAATTTCTGATTAGTTCATTGCAATCTATCAAGTCTCTGACCACACTGCAGAAATTTCAGTGTCCACATTGGTTTTGGTGGTTGGGCTGAACTTTGAGCATCAGTTTGCAAAGCAAAAAGACTGCAGACAATCACACTTATATTGCTGGTTGAGGCAAGACCTTAAATGTGAGTCAGTTCCCACTTGTACTGTAGAAAAAAACCAGTTGATTCTCTATTCACTAACCCACTATTAGAAAAGTCATACCAACCAGAGTACTTATCTTCGCTGTTCTGTAATAGTACCGGTCCAGTTCTGGATCTACATCAGATTGCTGTGATAAGTTTTAAAAACTAGGCTGGATTACTGCTTACTAACTTGAGAAATTGTTTCTCTTTCTACCACTTAAAAAAAAAAAAAAATCTGTGCTCAGCAGAAATGCTGCCAAGTTGAGGTTTGAAAATACTAACTTCTTGTTTTTGCCAGCTTTGCTTCAATAACAATTGCAGCTGATTGTCACAGCTGGGTTACCTATGATTATAACGGGACAGGAATTATGATGTGTAAGAATATGGTATAAACAAGAGTACAGAGTCAAAAATGAGATATTTCAAAGGAAGCGAAGGGCAGGGACAGAAATTGTATTTCTTAATCCCCTTTTACCATTTAAAATATCATTCCATCCAGAAATGTAGTTTTCCTTGTAACAGAAATAACTATAATTTATCTCCATGTAATTCAGCTCTTAGATGGTAACAACAATAAAGCAATATGTACAAAATTAATGTGAATTTTAAAATAATTTGAGAAAAAGCAATTTTGGATAACTTGAATGTTGTGATCCCTGATCAAGCCCAGATTTTCTTTAAGTTGAAGAACTAGAGAATCTTTATTTGTAGAACTCTTAATACTTTAATTGGAATGGTTCCTACCTTCAGTTACGCTGAGTATAATCAGTGTTAAAATTCACACTGGTTTGGTGCTCCAAGCAAACTTATTTTCTGCTTGCCTGGCATAGCAGGCAACAACAGAGTTCAAGCTGCTGAGAAGGAATTACTGCTGGCGTAGAAAAGGAGTACATGGTGCATCCATCCAGCTTTGCAAGTGCTGTAGAGTAATACAAAGTGTGAATAGAAATAAAAACTTTTAATACGTAATGACACATTTTTATAGCCAAGGAAGACTTCGTGCAAGATTTTTGAGTGCCTCTTTGTATTTTTAATGTTTAAACAGGACACCTAGCAGGTGCCAGATTGATGTTCCTCATGAAGGATGTTCTCTGCGTACAAAGAGTATTATGAGCAGTTGTAGTGCAAGTTTCTCCAGCTATGAATCACAGAGTCACCTGAATGGACGGGACTGTCTTCACTAAGGAGAGAGGATGACCAAATCCTCCTGGAATTCCAACTCTTTACATGTTTCCTAAGACTGCTAACAGAGTAAGCCATACATTTCAGCAGTGGTTTGAATGTTGTGCACCTTAGCCACAAAAATCTGGCCTTCGGTAATAAAGTAAAATATAAATATAGTTTAGTCACTTCAATTATATTGATCTTAAAGACCTTCTGTTTCTACATTAATCAACTATCAATTTAGAAGGACCTATCATTTCCTTGAAAACACTATTAAACAACACGTGAGCAAGATCTTTTGCTCTTATCTCAGCTCATTCACACTTCTCTCAATCCACACTGTCCAATTCCCAAACTCACAGAAGTCAGCCATAGAAGGAACAATTGCTATCTTGATGTCATCGAGTCTCTGGTTTGGCCAGAGTTGAGAGATCTATAAACTCAGAGGACCCACGATATGTAGCTGGTGTGACGCTCAAGCTACTACTATCACTATGCTAATGCAGCAGTGTTTGATGATAACATGGACTATAACATATACACTAAAAAACCCCTGATCACTGTATTTCCCAATCCGAAAGAAATGTTATAATTAAACTATAATGAAAATATTTAGATACAAAATTGCTTCTGTTTTTCCTCACTGTGGATGTATCTCACCAATAGGCCACTCTCAACAGGTTCTCAACAGCTATCAGAGAAAATTTGAAAAGATACAAAGATACAAAGTTGAAGTAACTACTGTCTAGTCATAAACTTGTCATCAACTTTGATAATTCAGTTCTTTGTAACTCATCATATTCTTTTCTTTTTTTTTTTTTTTTTAAACCATCATGGCACTTCTGAATGTGAATTACTAGGACTAGGCATAATCCAGAAAAGTTTAAAATTAAAACTTTTTTGTAAAACTTGAAAAGAAAATGTATACATAATTTTCCTTTAAAAATACAATGTATTATCATACCTTTTGCATGGATGTTTAAGTTTTGAATGTATCTGTTAAAAAATTCTGAAATTTAAGCACATTTAATTTCTGCTACGTAAAACATCAACTGCCTCAAAGTAGGAATTAAAAAAAAAGCCTGTTGTCACTTTTTTTTTTTTTTTAAATTCACACAATTTGCCTTGTCATCTCTAATTTTTCTTGGCAGGGATTAGATGGAAACTGGATGCAATTCTCCAGTTCTAAGAGCTCATAAGAGCAAACTATGATACAGATTATAATTATGTTTGGGTGCTGTCAAAATGTTGCACATTTGCTGTACGCTTTGCAAATGCAAACATAAAACACACTGATTTCAATAATTTGGCAATGCTACTTTTAACCTGTAACCATTCCCTGAACTTAATTGCTTCATGATGCTATAAAGCAGTTTTACCTGCACAGCTGGGAGGGGGGCAGCAGAACAAGTGGCTCAGGTATATAGGAACCACTCTGGATGCCTATGGATAGAAAAAGAGTCAGTGAAATATCAAACGTGGTCATTAAAACAATTACAATCCCTTCCCTTAGTCTCTCCTCCTCATCTCCTCATGCAGAAGCCATCAGGCACAACCAGCTCCTTTGCTGAGCATGTCAGTTCAAATGAGATGCAGCTCTGAGTTCATTCCAAAAGACTGGGATATCCTTTGATAGAAGGGAGATTGCCAATGTGAAACACTGTTTTCAGTATTAGGATGAAACAGGTGTTTTGAAAACTAAATTTTTTAAAAATAGAAAGGAGGTAACTTCTGATTCAGTAGTCCCTTGCTTGCTTTGTCTTCTCTACTCTTAAAAATAAAACTTGCATTTTTAGTGTGCGGCGCCAGAACTTACGTTAGCAGTGAAAGTTGTAGAGCAAATAGGACACAGGTACCTTTAATTCTGTCCATATTGCTTTATAGAAATAAAATAATAGTTTCACAACTAGTAATTGCTTTCTTGGCTATTTTATACACCTAAAGAGCTGTATAAAAAGTTTTGAGCTGTTTTGGAGAAATACTGTCCTGGCTCTCTGGAATTCATCTGTTCTCTACAGACACACATGACATCAAGGACGTCGCACACGGGAGAGTGGCACAAAACATGGTAACTCTTTCAGTGAGTTTTCCCTATGTACTTTGTCAGAGATTTTAACCGTAAGTAAAAACTTATTATTTCAGATTGGGCAGGGGAAGACTGCATTTCCTTATCTCATTCAGACTTTACTGAAAATGTTCCAAATTGAATATCTAAATATAGGAACTTAGTTCAAGTTCCTTTCAGCCCATCGAGTGACGGTTCAGCTAGAATTACAGCTGCTCAGCCAATTGTGTGGTGTAGAATGGCAAAACCCAACTTGTTTGACAACTGTGGATAGGGATGTACGTAATAGTAGATATCCAAATTTGGAATATTGTTTTATATTATACAATTTATAATCAATTAAATTTCTGCAATAATTTCACAGTAAGGATGTGGCGTAATTCATCAAGGACCGATTCTGGATTCTGATTGTCTCCATGTCAAATAATACTTCATTCAAAGCTCCAAGTGTTTGACACGCAATTTACACACTTGCCAGAAATACAGTTTTTCTTTTCACACTCCTAATCCCATGTCAAATGAACATACAGATGCATCCTCACCTTGTAAGAATATTTTCATTTTCTAGGAACCTTTTTAAACTCTGAGTATTGCACAGACTGTGGTTTGGAAGCATGTTTAATGCCTTTCCTAGATTTTCACAAATCTTTTGAGAATGGAGATGTCTGGAAATGACCTAATTTTTGTTCTTTTTTTCTTTCTTCTTTGCTCTTACTACTTTGAGATTTGTGTTGTTTTTTCCACAGCTTGCTTACTCTGAAACATAGAATTGAAGATTATTTTTACTAATAACAAAACTGTTATGGAAATGTCAGTTTTATGATAATGCAAAGAACAGTTATGTAAGGATGTGTGTATCTTGGCCAACTCATGCACGTGCTGGACTGTATTATTACACTTACTGTTTCTTCTGTCAATAGACTAACATATATCAGAACACTTAAGTACTGCGTCAATTTATCTGCCAAAGAAAAGAATTTAAGCATAGTTCTGTGCCAAAACTATTTCTTAAACTCTAGATCACCTGTGACTCTGTGCTGTTTTTCCAATAGGAATATGCTAAACAGTGCTATTAATGGCCAGTACCAATAATACTCTTGTGGTTATAGCCCAGGCCTCGGTGAGGGCAGACAGTGGGGCCGCAACAGAGGAAGATGGCACAGGAAATAGTACTGTGCCAGCACACTAGCTGTCACCTGTAGTTCTTCTTGAAGTTTTACTGAAGCTGCCTGATCCAGTTGCCAAAATGGAAAATAGACTTGAAAATATGTATACATTGAACATTTGGAGCTTTGAATGAGTATTATCTGACATGGAGACAATCAAAATCCAGAATCAGTCCTTGATGAATTACACTCCATCCTTACTGTGAAATTATTACAGAAGTTTAATTTATTATAAGTTATATAATATAAAAATACGTACGGTTTCTGTGAAAGACAAGCATGATGTGGCCATCCAGAAATAAAAAAGAAACCAAACCAGGAATTTGGGAAACATACTGCATTTGTGGAATAAATTGCATACTACTTTTACACTGGGAGCATCTCGCTGGAAGGGAGACTGGAGTAAAGAAATCACATAAATACATTGCTACCCAGAGTAGCAAATGGAGTTTAAAAATGTGCACCCCCATCATTTTCCCTGCATTTTGCTAAGTGCACACATACGCAATTTGGCATGAACTTTATAGAAGTTCAGGAATGAGTTGACAGACAGAGAAGTACCAGTAATTTGGATTCTTAAATGCATTATGCATTACTCATTAAGTGAAACAAAGGCACATTGTGACACCTAATATATAGAAGGGAAATCCTTAAAGAAGTTTTACAAAAAAAGTTAACTACTTTTGCATGGGAACCTTTCTGCTTTAAGGGGAAAACCCTGCCTATAAGAGACTAAGTATCTCCTGACTTTGCTGAGCTGCTTGAATTAACCCTTGAAACTTCTCCATTCTTCATACAACACCCAGACTCATCCATTTCTCCTTCTGAAGCAGAGATTTAAAGCCAATGATGCAAAGACCTCAAACTACTTTATCAAATTCTACATTAGATTCTTGTTTGCTAATTGTTTTACTCTGGAGTAAACTTCAGCTATTACTTTTCCCCTGGACAGTGTGGATTTTCAAGTTAGAAGCTTGTCTCATATTCTATTTATTAATTTAAAAAAAATTAACTGTGAAGACAAACTTATGCGTATTTTATCTGACATTAGCTGTTTGAGAATGGAACTGCATCCTGAATTGAAAACTGAAAACCAAGTTACACTGTTTTGCTGTTATGAGGGGGCACACCTCCTACCTATTCTGAAATATTGACATCTCTTTTAAATTCATCTGAGGTCGTGCAGTTTGTCTTAATATTTTTCCCCTCCCACTGATACTTGGAACCTGCCTAGCATCAGGATAGACCCATAAGCTACTGTTAGCAAATCCTGCCCTCCAAAACAAAAAAACCCCAACAAAAACAAAACAAAAAAACCACCAAGGGAAGCCCCATAGAAACTCACCTTATGGAAACTCCCTTTATTCACATGCTTAAATTACTGGAAGGTATTGCATAAGTGAAGTTTACCCTCTCATCATTCACACTTGCAGACATCATATCCTGTGTACCATGTCACTCAACGTATTTTTTGACTTTGACCCAACTTTCTACTTTTAGATTTTGGCCAAGGTAGTGCCAGAATATAAGTATATACAATTCAAGTATATACATAAATAATTTTAAAACCCCCAAAACAAAACCATCTAAAACTGACACCACAACAGAATAGTGAGACACAGAAGACTTGACAAGAATCTGAATCAACTACTCAGGAGGAAGCTAGGTGAATTATTTTGGTTGTTAGAAATCATTCTATCTTTTGTGTTTAAAAAAGGTAGATCTTTTATAGAGTTTTTCCAGCAGTACTGGAACTCATGCTTGTATTTTTCCATTTGTACAGTTTGATGCTTTATTTAAGATCTCCTATCTATGACTAGGATTATTTCTGCTTCAACTTTAAGATACTTGTAAAATCAATCAGATAATCTGTAACGTGTTTGGTCTAATGTATACCAGGGTAAATCAGCAACATAAGGAGAAAAGGTGAGAGGGGGAAAGGTACAGGACTAAATACAAGTGGCAAGATAAACGATGAGCTATATTGCATCATTATCATATGGAGAAAATGCTTGTACAAACCTCTCAGCTTACACTGTTTCCCTCTGGGGTGTCAGTTCATGACTTGAGATGATTAAAATGACCAAGTATTTGACAAAGCCTTTTGCCTACTTCTGGCATCATTTAAATACTTTTTAGATACAGAAACTACAGGGAAGCACTCCTTCCTCTGGGACTTTTCTTTCCATTGCTATACAACCCACAGCACCTTGCCACCCCCCCGTGTGGAAAGAAGAGACTGAATTGTATATACTTAACACTTCTTTTACCAAGTACTTTAAAGGTCTGTGGATGAAGGTGCAACATAAATGTCAGGTCTGAGTGTTATTGTAGATCACTTGATTTTTATAGGGGAATTTCCCCTCTTACTAATTTTACCTCTGTCACCTGCTTCTTGCCATTGGATGAAGGCTTGTTTCTGTATCACCCAGCAACAATGTCACCGTGTCCAGGAAAAGCGGAGGCTGAGCAGGTGGTGTTAAACCCCATGGAGCTCCCACCCCTAAGCTTCTCAGCCGGCTACTGAAGTAACTGCGCGGTAGGTATGGTGTCTGCATGCTGATCTGGGAGGAAAACGCTGCGTGAACACAAGTCTGGCTGGCTGTGAAGCCTTCTGTCCTTATATATATATATACACACACACACACACACGTCCCTCAAACATCATCGTCTCTCTCTGGTCCCTGACACAGTGGAGCGTGTCCCAGAAACACCAACCTGGAGTAAAGCAGGGGATATCTTGCATTTTTTGAGAAACCAGAGCCAAAATCTTCTGCACGACTATTTCAAAGGGACCAGGTAAGAGATTTTTACCTTTAAATCGTGAATTCAAGTCACACAGTAGATTTACTTTGGCTGTTCTATGATTCTCTCAGCTTTTTTCCTTGACCAAAAATAGAGGATGAAAGTGGGAAACAAAATCACAACCCCTTAAAGCAAAATCAATTGTCTGACTGTACTTAAAAAACCCCAGGTAATTCAAGTTTCTAAAATGAGAATAAAGATTTATATTCTCTTTTTGGTGAAACTGTTAACTAGACTTTGCATAAAACTGCCACAGCATTTGCAATAGTAATTATGCTACAATAATTATGACCTCAGTCAAAAAGCTCAGTCAATATGATGTTCCAGAAAATTGTATAAGATTTATATATGGATGAATTTTGTTATTTTCCAGAAACATTTATTAATGTAAAGACTATTTTAAAAGCAATTCAGTAAGGTTGTCTAATTATTTTGTTGTTGGTTTTTTTAAAAAAAAACAAAACCAAAAACATTCTCACAAAGCATATGTATTTCCTGAAACACTGCAGCCACTGAATCTTTTTAAACCTTATTCTGATTGTAAAGCGACTGATTATCAAATTTCTGTCTCTGATTTAGGTAAAGTGACTTTTTAAACCTGTACTTTAAAACTAAGTAATTTAGCTAAATTAGAGTCTATATTCCCAGTTCTTATAGCTCTACTCTCAAACTCTGAATTTTAATTTTTTTTTTTTAAACAGCTGCCTATATTGCTGAATCTCAGGAAAAGACCAAGTATTCCAGCAGCAGTCTCATCACAGCTGAACACAGTAACACTGACACAGACTCCTTACTGCTATTAAAGGATTTCTGGTTTATTTAATCTGCATAAATCATATAAACCTTAGTTAAATATGCTTCTGTAACTATTGTAAGAACCTCAAGTAAAATGTATGCATTTGTCCATTCTACTGTAAGTTGTTCTTTTTTGTTACTGGGAGCTGTTGCTTATTGGCCTAATTTTTATTCCATATGCATGCTCTTTTAAACGCAATACTGAATCAGTCCTTATCACATGTGAGTAAATGTTGCAAGCTTTGTACTTTAAAATACATACAAATGACCAGAAATAAAAGATAATGTCTTTTAAACACTTAATTTTCCATATATTATTAATTCTGTTTACTGTATATATAGTCTATAGGTAGACTGTGTGAAGATAAATATATATGCTCACCTATATATAGGCTGTAAGTATGTATTTTCTCGCTATAGTCATCTGCATGTATGATGGAGGACAAAGATGTATAGAACTGTGTGAGAAGCCAACACACTGATTTTCAAGGAATCCAGAGTCCTAGGAAGAACTTTCTAGCTAGAGGCCTTATGCATCTGTGATTGCTAGCCTAGCCCAGAACCTGAAAGTATGATCAGCACAGAAGCTACAGATCTTAAACATGAATGCCCTTTTCATGTCATGGTTTAGAGAAAACGCAGCTTAATGGAACAGTCAGAGAAGGTAGCATATTGGCAGTGAAAATAATAGATCACTTTGCTATCATCATCACAGAATCCTTACAAAAATTTTTTTGGTGTCCACAGAAGAAAATTCCTCATGTACTTCCAATTTCATCTTTAACTTCCTCTGCTTTCCAATATCCGCAAATGAATGTAGTGACCACTCAGACTGGGCCTTACCACAGCTTACCTCAGAATTAATCAAAATTAATTCCAAAATGGCTGCGAGGTTTGCACTGTAACTTCTAACAGCAGCTTCCATACCAGCAACAAAGGACAACAGGTCCTCTCTCTGTACAAGTAAAGAAAACATCTCAAGACATTAAGACACGCTTGTACAAAATTATAAGAAATGCCCATAGGCATAGGAGGGGAGAGCTGGTGGCAAAAAAGCATCCAGATTACATAAAGAAAGAAGACTGTGAAAAGTGAAGACTATTTTTTCCATATGCAATGTATTTAAAACAGGTCTGACAAATTATATAGCTGGTATCGGTACACAGAACAGGTAATGAAAGACAAATCAGTAAGCAAGAAAAAACATTAGTCATATAACACTGACAACACAGTACTACATATCCTTCAATATATCAGACTGGTCATTGCAAACATTTTAAAAGCTGTCAAATTACTAAGGCTCCTATGTACATTGTTATGCTAAACAATTAACTATCACTCCTCTCTCCAACCATCAATCTTAGTTAGAATGTAACGATGCTGTGGATGACCATACAAGGTCCCTCAACTTAATTTTGGGTTTGTTTTTTTTTCTTGACGACTAGATTGATCTCTTTACACACAACTCCTGTATGTAAACCCCTATTAATTCAGTCTTCAGGTAAATGCTAACATTTTAAGCAGCCAGCCCTCACAATAAACACACAGTGTATCTCAAGTTTGTTGTAATTTATTTGTGAGTTATTCTCAAGCAATGTTACAAAACATTTTAATGTCTTGATAAGAAAATAAAATTTAAATAAAAATACATTCAACAATACATCATCATAATACAAATTAGAACTACTAATAATTTACAATCCTAACAGAACTAATTACTGAATAACATCAGCTTTCTAGACTAATCAAAATGAAGGCAACTTTTATTATTAATCATCCTACTTGTACCTAATTAAATTCTAGAACATCTACCGTATTTCAAAACATTATAAAATGAGAAATCAAATTTTAATGGTCACAAATATTCAATGGCCTTTGTTTATTTCCTAGATATTCCAGTACCAAAGCAAAAAAGTGCATATTTAAAAAATTGTTGCAAGAGTACACAATTTAATTTTTCATAAATTTGACTTTGAAAACAACAGAGAATGGCTCCAAGGAACAGACACTTTGCCACAGGGTTAATCCATATACAGCAAAACCTAACTTTGACACTCAACCACATTCAGCTTCGTTTAATGGCAGCTTTTTATTAATGGCAGTTAATCAGACACACTTTACCTTGGCAAAACACATTTCTTGGCATTACAATATTCCCCCCCTCCAGTTTCAACTCTTGGCAAATAAAAGTCCCTTAGAATACATCAAATGTGTAAAAAAGGAAAAGGCAAATGCAGCTGAGGTGATAAAATGATTGTGACGTTGCAGACACTGGTACTGAATCCTAGATATTCTAAAATAGTTTGCCTGGTATTAAACCAAATAGTCATTCTAACAAGTTACATTCGTTCCAAAAGATTTCAATCCTGTCTTGCCAACTTGCTTCTATTACAGAAAGCCTCCCTACAACAGTGTAATAAATGTATAGTAATTTAAACAGCTTACTGTTTCAAGCATTGTGGATTTCTATTCTATTTGTTAAGTTACATTCCTAATTAATTTGGCCAAATCATGATTGTAAAAAAAACCCCCAAAACACCCAACAAAACAACAACAAAAGACCTCACAGCAAATGCTCCAAAAATAAAAGTACCACATATAGTTATTATTAAAAATAATATTCCAAGGAGTACCATCATATTTAATACTGATGAAGCAAAGTTGCCACAGTAATAGCTTTGCTTCTTCCTGGATATATACATATATGTTCTTTCAGTATAAACCTAACTTCTCAGATGAACTGAGCAAAAATCAACCTTATTGAAGTCAAGAATGCCAGTTTAAAATTGTGTTAAGTGGCAAGTACGAATCCATATAACTAAAGATATAAAAATATTCACTGAAGCATTGCTTAAAGACAAAACAATGTTGATCATTCAACTGATCATAACAAGCAGATACTACAAAGTATCTAAAAATAATCTGGGATAGTCCAGATATCTAAAGTGCTTTGAGTGATTATAATAGAGATTTATTAGATTTGTAGTCAAAAGGTGAGCTGGACCTAGTTATTACTTTTTATAAAAAAAGAAATAAAATCATACATGGGATGATGTAAGTTGATCAGTACTTAACCACAATCTGTTCACATTTAAATTTTTCTATCTGTAGGCAAACTTATTTGAAAAAGAATGTTGCTACCCTGCATTTCTTTTTAGATTAAGAAAAAATATGTACCTTAAAAAATCCTAAAGAAAATAGATAGTGGTCTAATGTCAATCCATGTATTACTCACCCCAAATGTAAACAAGAGGTACAACATAAGTTCCCTGATTTCTTCTTTAGCATTTAAAAATGTAACTAACACTGGTATCTGCTGTCCAGTTTATTTGCATTATACTGCAAGATTTTGTAAGACTTCAGCTGTAGACAAATAAAGTCCTGACAACACCTAATACAAGGGAAAAAGTAAAATGAATTGAGTGTGAAGCTTCGGATCTTTTCCATGTCATAACATCTTGGGGTTTCTATTTCAAGATCCGTATCAGCAGGGCAGGCACTCACGGTAAACTCATGCAAGTTTGCAGTGTATGTATTCAGAGATGTAATCCAACCAACAAATGCTGCGTTGATTTTTTTCCATTAAAAAGCTTATTTGTTTAGAAAGTTCTTTCTAATAAGACAACAATGGCAAAACAACATTTAGATTTATTCACACCTATTACTTCAAGAACCTGGAACTTCAAGTTCTTCAGCAAAATGAGAATAAACCTTAAGACCAGATTTCCAAGTAGGTATTTTTCTATTAAATATTAAATAGATTGTCAACACAACTAGCATTTATGCTCATTCTTAAATACTTTGTAAAAATGCATATAATGAATTTAAAACAAAAACAAAACAAAAAACCCCAAAACACTTAACATTTCCAGTTTCTTTTTTCATCCAAGTGTGCCACAGTTTGTTTTGGTTAGGAAACTTTTCCAACAATTGGATTTTCTCTGGAAAAAATAAAATATTATATGTAAATATTTTTTAAGGTTAACATTTGCTTTCTAATTCTCACCATACATTTTTAATTTATTAAGCAAACCTGTATTTTTTGACCACTACTTGTGAAACTTCATGATTTGCGGAAAACCTCACACACTTTGATGTGAGACCTCTAAATCAAAGTCAATTTTTCTAAACAACTTGGGTCAAATACTCAACTAGGCAAATCAAATTGCGGTTTGAACATTCCTTTTTTCTGGTGATTCAAGCCTTATTAATGCAAAGAAGAAATCAGAAAACTTACTAGTGGTATTCCACAGATATCAGTCAGGACTGAGGAGAACTGAAAGAATCTGCTTTGGAACAACAATGTACTCCAAAGAAAAGATTTGCTTCAAATTCACCAGAAATAGTATTTATCATTGGCGAGTATGGCAAATGAATTACAAACAGTAAATATACTGCACGAAAGATAAATTTCTGCAGTGTAATCTTTACAATTTTATATAACTTGATATTTTAATTATTTCTTAACTGAAATATGAAATCTCAAAAAAAATTAGAAGGTAGGCAGACAGTTAGGGATAAATTCTGCATGCACTTCAGACGTCAACTTGCAAGGAAACAGTCATTGCACCCACTTACAGGAATCTCAACAGAAACACAGATGAATCCCACACCAGTGGAACTTTTTCTATATTCTAACAACTGGTAAAAAGCTGCATTACTACAAACAATATACCTTCTTTTCTCCATGTCTTTGTGTTGTCTAAATCTACCTTTAGCTTAATTATCTCTACCTCAACAAGCCTGGCCTTGTTCTGTGATTTATTTTTTAAAAAATACACATTTATGTACATCAAAATTACATAAGATACTTACTCACTACCATATTTAGCACTAGAAGATCTCTTCTTCTGGTATTTTTCATGTGATTCATTCAGCTTTTCTACTATATCTATTATCTGTTTAAGTGTATGAAAAGTTGCTACAGAATCTTCAATTGTGAAGTTAGAATAATCATCTGGTTCCTTCCGTGGACCTTGATAGACTGCTATACTTCCGCAAGCCTCTACAAAAATTACCACAATTATCCCGATTAGAATTTTGATAATTAACAAACAGATCTAACTTACATAAATGGTGATTCTGAAATGTAAAGTTACTCTAGCTTATACATAAAATGGGTTAAGACAAAAGCGGGAGACAGTATCAGGTAGCTGTATTTACAGTTCTGTGGCTTATTCTCTGCTGGTTGTGTTCAGCATCTTGAGTATCCAGCTCTCTCCTGTTCACATGAACAGAAGATCAATGCTTTCTTGCAACTCAACCATGTTCAATAGAATTCACTTCATAGTCAGGAAACGAAGAGCAAAGACAGAAGAGCAACCAACTATAGTTGCAGCCTCTCTGTTTAGACTATTAAAGACATTTCATATATGCAAATTCAATAAGAACATGTGCATGCCTGTCTACTGTAAAGAAATGACTGAAGAATGTCCGATACCAGAGCACCAAGGAGACAAAAATATGATCTGTCTCTCTACACTCTATTATTTTCAGGTAAATTGTTAAGACAAACTGATGTTACAGGACTAAAGAATTAGAGCTGAATAGTATCAGTATAATTCTTCTGAATTATTACTTGAGTACCTTCCAACTTCTGTAGTTTAGACATGTTGATAGTGAAAAGTGAGTAAATTCTTTCTGTCTCTCTGTCTCCATCAATCTCAATTTGAGTATCAGCAGGAACACCTCTAAAAGGTGAAAAGAGACAGGTAGTCAATATAAGAATCATTCTTGAAAGGCCTGAAAGCAAGTAAAAACTGATTCTGTTTCAATATACTTAACCTTTTAATATGTCTGTCACTCACAGATAGCTTTACAATTGCTACACAAAACTTAGCATTCAATGCACGTGCTCTATAGAATATACGGTTTTGAGGGCAATGAATACAAGCAATACTAAAAATGGCCTTTTCCAATAGAATTTATTATTCAGTATGTCAAGGAAAAGTATTTCCAAAATATAGTAAGGTTAATTGTTATTAAATGACAATTAAACACTTCTTTTAAAATCTACTATTCTTGAAGGTAACCAGAACAGAAGGACAAGATACATTCTGAAACCAGAGTTTTTTTTGAAAAAAAACAAGACAAAAACAACCAAGTTATTTAGTAATGGAAATATTTTGAACTGTTGAGAAACCTAATATAGGAATGACCCGAGTAACATGGAAAAAGTATTATATATTTTTTCACAAAGTTATCTTGTAGGACTTACACTGAATTTTAGAAGACTGACTGAGATCTTTGGTCTGTAATTTATGCAACCTATTCAGGTACAGATAAATTTATTTTTCAAAAAGATCAGAGCATTTGTTTGTTTCCAGAAATCAGCAGCTTAAAGAAAAGCACTATGCATTATAAGAAGTTATTAATTTTCCTGACATACCTACAAAATTCAAATGGTTTGTCGGAATCTACTGATTTTCTTAGTACACTGTGTTTTAAAATACATGAGGTTAAAATAAGAAAGTGACTGTATAAAACAAGGCAATGTCATTAGGGGAAGAGATAGACTTCCAGGCTAAGCCCTCTGCAGCAAGGTATTTCAATTATTTCATATAGATGACCTAGGCATGTCACATTTCTGCATTCAGCTTGGCATCCAAGTAAACTTGAGCTATCAATCTATTATTCTGTGTGGAAAGAAGTCAACCATTCAAGATTTCTGATTTACATGCTGAATTGGTTACCTTCATTTCATATGGTGGCTGATAAAGTAATAGACTTAGTAAAATCCACTACTTCATGCCTTATTAGAAAGGCATGTTTTTAGTAGTGTAACTTGCTAAGGTAGACAGGGAAAAACCTTGCTTTCGGATTTTCAAGTTGTATAGGGAATCATACATTATTTGTCCTACAAAACGTATGTATTTGCATTTGAGAAGCAACTTACGCAGTGCAACGAGCACAGCCCACTGTGTTCTCCATTGTAGCCTTGCAGCAAAGCCAGTTCCCATTCAGAAAAGCAGAAGGATGGTAAAAACTAAGCCTCTTCTGGTTGCACCTTGTTACCCGGCAAAGAGCTTCTATCCACTCACTAGCTTCTACACAGTTATTTGCTTGGATATAGAGTGGCTTTTCTCCATGTAGTACTTGAAACATCTGTAGAAGGAACACAACGTTATTCTGTTCAGTAAAAAAAAATCCAGTTATTGAACAACTTTGAATACATCAAAATAGATTTCAAAGTTCAGACAATTCAACAAAGCCAAATTCAGATAGAAGTGAGACAAGACTTTTCACCTCTTTCATTTTCCTACACAGTCCTATTTAGAAGAAAAAACCCAACACAAAACAGCTCCCTGCGTTCCACCTACACCATTTCCTCATCCAAAAAAGAATTATTAAAGAATTAGAACATGATGCATTTTCTGTCCTCTTTGTTCACGTATCTTTAAATGTGACCTCAGACTTCATGCTTCATATCCTGTGAGTAACAGAAGATTCCTAGAAGCCTCTCCTTTAGCCATCCTCGGCCTTAGTAACACCTCAGCCTAAGTAACAGCTGTACTTTTATCACTGCCTCAGAATTTTTCATTGAAATAACATAGAAATACTGTTACAGGTGCAGAATGAGGCTGTGAGCACAGACAACTGTCTCAGCTGATGAAGGTATTGTAGGAAGTTCTCATCAAAAGGAATAAATAGAAGTTTGGCAATACTACATTTCTAGTAGAACATAATATAATACATACTGCTAATACCTTACATGAAAGTGCTTTGTAATAAGGTCACAGTAGTTTTAACCTTCCTTCCAGAAATTTGGAAAGGGGGGCAGAATTCAAACTCAGTCAGAAAAGTTGGTGCAGAGATCCAAATCTCCAGGTTAAGTTCCATGCTCAGAGTATTTGGAAACGCTGCATACAGCTTTTTATTCCTGATCACAAAAAGATTTTTTGCTGAAGTGTTTAGTAACAGGGTTTCAGTAACTCTATAAGCTAATTATAATCTTTTATTTAAAGAACACATCAACAATTGCATATAAACTATCTTTTGACTCACATTTTTCTTGTTGAATGAGCTCTCATCAAGTTTCTCCACTGCAAGGATGTTTTTGATTGGAATAGTAAAAATTGGTTCCTTATCTGTAAAAAAATTGTAAACAGATGAGTGAAGCAATTTTTAAAAAACTGTTTTATAACCTCAGTGCACTGATACTGTAGGTTAAGTTCTCAAAATTTTTATCATTGAGAAAATGTACATGAATCATAGAAGCATTTTGTAATCAGGGCAAAGGTAACTAAAACATATCATGTACTTTAGGAAAAGAAAAAAATTTATGTATTTTAGAAAGCACAAATCAGATGCAAACACTTAGAAAATATTGAGAAAATAAAAATAATTGTGAAATAAACATAATGTACCTTGCTGTTTGTGGTAGGTGAATTCTCTACTTGTTAGACAGAACCACCGCTTCTTGAAATTCTTTTTACCAATCCGAGTCCTTCCCTGAGCTCTTTTGTACATTTCTCTGTGAAGACAATCAAATGAAATGCAACCATTAGTCTTCTGGAGAGCTTTTAAACCGTTTATTGAGCTAACACATTACTGTTCATCATGCAGCAACATAAAAACCTACTTCATTGTAGATTAAAAAACAAAATCTACTAGTTGTTCAAAATAGATCCTCAAGATTACCTCTCCATATGGTGATCGTGTACAGGGTTCCATAAACAGGAAAGGAGTTTGAAAAACACGCAATCCAGACTCTTGTTTGTAGCAGTAAATTTGGAGTGGGTACCTACTTATTCAGATTCAGAACTCCAATTTTTCCCAAAAAGGAGTAAGGTGTATCCAACTACAAGATTCTCTATTTCCTGCCACTTCCTACATGTGAACATACTTGGCCTTATCTGGATCAGAAACTGAATATAAATGAAATGACCATGAACACAACTCAATGGCAAGGGTAGACACAAACTATATTCAGTACACTTTAAGTGTATTCACTGCCAACTATTTTTTTTTTTGAGCAACAGCCATCGATTTATAATACAGATTAGCTTCCAGATTGCTACAAGTGTTGATCCACTACAATTTTCTCCTTCATTTCTATTTACTATTTTAATAAGAAGTATATTTCTTCCTTGTCTGAAATTTGAATGTTTCACAGAAGAATCTTTACTTGCTATGAATCTGCTTCTCAGGTAAATACAAATATTTTTTTCCCCCACAAATGTTGTTTGAATTAATTGAATTCTTGATCAACATCAAAAAAAGACAGTTCATTTCTTAGAAAGAGTGATTTTCACCTCAATTTTTTAAAAAGCATTCTAACATTTACTGTTAAGTATTCCAATTACAGGGTAATTTCTCCCCCTACTTTAAAGGCAGAACATCTAGTTGGCTGCGCTTAAACAGTATGCAAATTAATTCTGAATTAAATGAATACGTTCTTTTAAAATACATTTTCACAATCCTGAATAAACCATCACAAAGCATACATTACTGAATTGTAACAGAAATGCAGACAGGCTTTAATAGGTTTTAAGCTGCTTTTAATTATTTTTTTGAAGTATTTATAAGATGAATTATGAGCGTTTACAGCTGTTGGTTTATACTAATTCTGCAAACTAACAAAGAATTACCACAAATTACAACTGTCGTAATTTCTACAGTATATCAAACATTTTAATACGCATTAATCTGATGTTGGCATTAATGAAACAGTAAAGTCAATTCTGTTTTGCATGATCTAGATTCAAGATGTATTTACCCTTCTTTTAGATGTACTGGCTCACTCAGACCACTGGGCTCTTTACTTTCAGTAGAGGAAACATCATCTAGGAACTTAAGGAAAAATACACAGGGAATATATACTATTCGGAAACACAGACCAATCAAAAGCTGTTTTGAAAATATACATGTACAGTTTCTCCTGGAACAGAACAATTACTTTACGCAACAGATGAAATGAAAATATCTTGCAGGGATTTGGAACAATGTAACATGGCATACCCATAAGCCCCACAAGACTTCTTTAGATCTGCTGTCTGGGAGCTAATTAAAGAAGTCTGTTTCAAAAAGGTTATGCTACTTTTTTTTTTTTTTTTTCAAACTAAATTAGCTTAGTCCACTATGTATAACTCTTGTGTATTCAATTGTGTGGATTTTGGTTTTAAAAAAAACAAACACCAGAAATGGACCACAATTTTCCTTTTTCTATTAGAAAACTGAACAATAACACAACCTTCTAATAATTATGACTGATCAAATACAGCAACCACACACACAAAAAATATCTAGTTGAAAGGTACCTTTTTAACAGATTCAGTAAATTTTTCTTCTTGAAACGTTTTGAAAAACTCACACATAAATGTCTCCTTGAAACTTGACTGAAAGAAAAGGTATATTGACATAAATAAACTTTCAAAGAATTTTGTCTATGAAAATGAGAAAGAATTTTTAGTAGCCTTACAAGTTTGCTTTTGGTCAAACTTCCCCAACTCCCCAAAGTCTGGATGGCTTTTGATATAAGAGTTAATGTTCTAGAAGTCTGTGCATCCTAAAATAAACAAAATTCACAAGTCATTTTTTCACAATTCCAGGCAAAACTTTGATTTAAAAATGAAAAATGTCACAAATTATTATATTACACAATGTAGTAAATCTGACACACCTTCATTCCTTTTCTTCTTTGCCCAAAGAAATGCATATGCAGTACTGTCCTTTATTAGTACTTGTGCTTTGTGAATATACGTATATTTTGTAAGCTACTGCACAGAGTTTAATATTTTACTTACTACAAGTAGAATTTAATATTAGTATTTGGAAAAATATTTTTACCTATAAAACATCTCAAAACCCTCAAATCCTGTAATTGTAACTATGCACCTAACACTTCTGAACTATTCAAAACTTAACACTAAACATCATGAACTATTGGTTGACAAATGGTAGAAATTTTCATAATACGAAGTGAACTTAAAACTTTGTCTTTAAGGCTTTTGCCCAATTTGTTTGCTACCTCACTGCTTGTGTTCTAGTGCAAGATTACAAACACAGCCACAGAAAGAGGCCTTGCTATTCCCTTTAAAATGTTTAACCCGCAAATGATAAAATCCTGTAACCTTTTTACTCAACAAACTGGATAATGTCAAAGGAATGGATTTGAGTAAGTAGATTTTTTTTCTTTTGAAAGCACAACACACATAAGTAGATAAAATAAGCTAATAAAGATAACCTCTAGAGCAGAAAATTTCATATGTATTCTGTATTTTATGTGAAAATCACACAGTATTTTTTTCTTATCTCCATATTCCCATCTTTGAAGATTATTTTTTTTATGCATATCATAGAATCATAGAATGGTTTAGGTTGGAAGCGACCTTAAAGATCATCTAGTTCCAAACCCTGTGCTATGGGCAGGGACACCTCCCACTAGACCAGACTGCTCAAAGCCCCATCCAACCTGGCCTTGAACACTTCCAGGGATGGGGCCTCCACAGCTTCCTTGGGCAACCTGTTCTAGTGTCTCACCACCCTCATAGTGAAGAATTTCTTCCTGAGATCTAATGTAAATCTACGCTCTTCTAGTTGGAAGCCATTAGCCCTCGTCCTATCACTACATGCCCTTGTAAAAAGTCCCTCTCCAGCTTTCCTGTAACCCCCCTTTAGGTACTGGAAGCCTGCTATAAAGTCTCCCTGGAGCCTTCTCTTCTCCAAACCGAACATCTACTTGACAATTTGAAAACTGAAAATGGAAGATCTGGCAACCCACTGCAACTAGTGGAGTCCAGAATAAATACACAGAACAATTACTGGATAACTCTACAACCTCTGTTTAAGACACAAATGGAAATTTATTTTTTTTTTTTTAAAAAGTAAAAATGACATCTGGATATTTAACTTCCAGGGTGGAAGGAACCAACGCAGTTTAGACATATGCCTTAAAGAACCCTCAGTCATGTTACCATTCTAACACAGAAGCACATTCCCAAAAAAGGCACAGTGTCTTTAACATCAATAGCTCTTCTACATCACTTGAGAACACCTCATAAAGACTGAGAAATTGGATGCTTAAAGAACTGCAAATGTCTTCGTTCCTTCAGTAAGGTATAAAATTGAAAACTCAATCTAGAGACATTTAGTAACCTTATTTCTCAGTTACAGACCCACTGAAAGTAACTTATGCCTTCCCAGATAAACAGATCTGATAGTTACGAATAAAACAGAACAAATCTTCACAAAACTTACTGGATGGTGAGGTCGTAAATGAAAAGTATGAGGTGAGACTACGGCTACAGCAAAGAAACGAAGAAACACAAAGCTGCTCACTGCAGAATACTGTACATGAGGGTCATCTGCAGAGAAAAACCATGAAATGTAACATGCACTAAACTTAACAGGAAATAATGAAGACAGTCAACATAAAAATCCTTAAGAAGATAACAGCAGAGGAGACATTTATACTTTAAAACAGAATAGAAAAATTAATGAAGTGCATGAAATGAGAAAGGTGATCATGGTAAGAAATGTTCTGCTTATAATGGAGCGTTTGTTTCTCTGAAAAGAAGTTCTGTTCTCATAAAACTGGCTCATCAGCTCCACTACTAGGAATGATGAGATTATTGCAAGCATTTACATACATAGCATTGATTAGGTACGGCTGCATGCGCATCGAACCAAAAGAGAAAAATACTGTAGCAGTTGCCTTTAAACACTAGGGCTATCGGGTTTATTCACCTGTAAAGCTAAGCACCGATCAACTCAAATACATCAATGCCGCACAACAAATGCGGTCAACACACATGAACAACTTTAACTCCAATTCTGAGTTGCATCATAAAACTATGGTGTTACACAATTTTGATGCTTTAAAGGAGAATTTTCTCATTTACTATTTTGTCTATATTTACACCTTTATAGTAGAGAAATATAGTGGGATCACATTTTTACTCTAATGACCACTTCAGTCTGACCTGTCTGGGAAGTCAGCTATTCTGAAAGCCTTTCTTAACTAGAGGAGTTTATGGCATCAGTTCCAGTGATAAACATAAATAGGAGAAAGGCTCCAGATCATGAGAAGTATATTCTTCATTTGTAGCTTATTATGAGATTTCACATTTTAACTGACTGAAATATAAGAGTATTTCAGACCCACCACATTATTCCGATACTAAAACTATTCTGAAAGAATAAAACTGTTTTAATACTGGTCACATTACAAATGCATTAAATATTTTACATCACCCACACTCCTCAGAACTACGCATAAGTAGTAAAGCTAACTTCATATAAGTTATGAACATGCTACTCATAGTTAACATATTTACATCTTAACGACATCAACTGCAACTAATGAATTTATTTTCAAGTTTACATCTTGCTTCTTTAGAAGCAACAAAGAGATCAGCTCTTCCCAGTTTTACATATCTTTCAACTAAATCTCTTCCTGTATTACTCGTGCTTTTATATTATCTCATACTTCTGTTGGTGACTTCTTATTTGCTGCTGTCTTGCAGTGTTTCTGACATGCTACATTTTTGTATCAGAAAATACAAAATTCTTGCTGATTGACCACAAGACTTTACTGTAAGTAACAGACTGACAGAAAAATGCCTGATTGTCAAGGCAAGAAGTTCAGGGCACAGCTTTGGACAAGGGAAGAATTTTAACAATCCCCATAAGGCAACTACAGAAGTTAAGTATTTCACTCTGAACACCAGTTTGAAAAGTTTTTAGAGAACACTTACTTGGAAATCTTTTGGCAGCCAGATGCCTCAAAGAATAAAAAACATCACACATTAGGGTAGGACAACTTATACTTGACCGCACAATTTCACGGAATACTTTGTCTACATAATAGCGTAGATTTTCCTGCAATTATGAAAAAAAGGTTTTTTTTCAGACCATTAACATTTGCATTAGTACGATTTTTCCTGAACAAACGTAACACTACAATTCCTTTTTCCAAAACACTGCCTATTTAATTATGTATTTTAGTACAGTGCACATTTAAAAAAACCTCAGAAGACTTATATGGGATTACTAGCACTAAAAGATAGTTTAATGATATTCAGTTACAAAAAAGTTTATAAGCAGTGTCTGGCAATATACAACTGCATCAAAACACATTTTTGTAATTTGACAACAAGTTACAAGGAAGGAGCATTTCCCGTGCATACGTAGTGAATGTTAAGTTAGTTTGTTGCAGCAACTATTGCTTTAAATGTCATCCTCTGGCAACAGGCAAGCGTCGAGTAAAACTTTAATGAAAAGTGTTAAAGCAGTCCTAATTAGATGCTGAGTACAGAACATCAGGAATCACAACACCCAACGAATCGGTAAGGAAGACTGTAATTGCCTGTTTAATTTCTCCTCCCCATCTGTTTTTGGTTGGACTTTTCATTTGCTGAAACAGCAAAGGAACAAAGTATAAACAGGGATAAGAAAATACAACTTTTCCTTTGTTTATTCTGGAATCAGAGAATTGTACTGCTACCATAAGTTACTCATTTTCCATTACAGAGCTGCTATTTAAAATGTTTTTCTATCAGATTTTTAAGAAAGTTTAAATTAGGAAAAACAGATTAGGAAACTCACCATATTAATTTCTACATTATCCCCTTCTCTTAACTTGATGGGATCTATTTCACAGGGTTTAGGAGATTCACATATCTGAAAAAAACAAACAAAACTATAGGAGTTCAATTTTTCAGACAGAAAGCATGGAAATGCACCTATTTAAAAAAAAAAAAACAAAACAGATTCTGTCCTAGATTTAGGGATAAAATTCTAAATAAGTTCTAGCTATCCATAATAGCATGGAATAATCATCCTCAATTTTGTGTGTGCGTTTTTACATGGATCAGTTACATAAAGCATCCTGTGGGTAAATTCTGCAATGTGTTAGAGGCTGGAGCAACTGTCATTGACTGTTTATTTTCAAGCATCCAGAACATAAATAACAAAAAGCAGCTCCTCCCACTAAACTTAACCAATTATTGCTCAATTTAACTTTCCTCTACAATTCCCCCACCTGAATGATTACTACCACACAGGGAGCTATAAGAAGTATGTATATCAGAGAGACAGGATACCCCAGGGGGCTAAGTATCCTGAAAACAGTTTCAGAAGGATAACATACCTCATCAATAACAGGTTTCAAAGTAACCTTTAGGTAGTGCTTCCCCACTATTTTCATCATTTCATCTACACACCGAGTTGCTAATGAGTTGCCTCTGAACACTGTGTTTGCTTCTCTGTAAGAAAATAATTGATTTTATTTGAATAGGGAGAAAACAAGAAGCTCAGTTACAAAATCCAATTAATACTTTATCTTCCTATTAAATAATTAATTTTTTTAAAACGTTTTTTCATGTATTTCAGTCAGGAATTCCAGAACCTAGATACCTAGCTTGCAATGGCACTCAGGAACAGAAAGATAAAAAAGAAGAACATTATTACAGCTATTACCAAAACCAGGAACATAAATAAAACCATAAGGAAAAGCCTAAGAAATTTTAGAGAACAAAGTTATAATTCAGTGCTGAATGTGAGAAAGAACAATTGGAGAAAATTCCAAAATAATGAAGACTTGTACCTCACTGATACACAATTCTTCCTCCAGTAGCCCTGGTGAAACAAAAAATCTCAGAGCTACAATAAACAGCATACTGCTACACTACACTGAAACTCAGACACTTTAACCAACACATATTTAATCTAGGGTTACATTTTTTGTTCATTATAGCTGTTGAAGAAAACTGAGAGCCAGCTGTGCAAAGTAAATCTTTCTAATCTGAGAGATTTAGTTTAATCTTTCTTTGTCACAGTTCAATTACAATGGAAAGGAATGTGTGTACTAAAATGAAGTTTAGAAAATTGTTTTCCATGAGTCACCTCTTTCTACACAGTTAAATTGTCTCACCTTATTTAAATCTGGACTAAGTCAGCTTTGAAATGAACTGTCCTGTGGTGACAAAATCCCTTCCACATCTCCACAGGACATGACGGCACACCAGTGGCCACTGCTCAGGTCTACTTCATTTCTCTCCTAACCACAGAGCTGCAAATTCACAGGCCATACACTGCTACTTGGAAAAACTCCTGTGCTTGCTACTTTCAAGGCATGCAGGAGGACACGTACTTACTTACAAGGCATCTTTGCAGAAAAAGAATAGCCCTCATTGAAGTCACATACTAAAGGAAACAGGGTAAGATTCTCAGCAGTCTTCAAAATGTTAAGTACCAATTTAACGACCAGTAAAATCTGAAGAGTGGCCAAATTATGGCATTTTAAAATAAAAACTATGTGCTCTTAGACACAACTCTAGACCAGCTTGTTATGTTTAGCTCTATACTAGTATCGCGGGATGGAAGTATCAGAAAAAGAATTTTACCCCATCAATCATCAATGCTGACTTCCAGCTTGAATGTGATTTTAATGAATGTTTTTATAAACTAGCATTAACAGATGAACGTACTTAGTCAGTTTTACATAATGAAAGAAAGAAATTAAATGTGTTTACTTATCAATGTTGTGTCATGAAGCCCTTTGAAACTGTAAGAATAATTTAAAGAGGCATGACATCACTAAACATGAAATACATACTGGGTGTCCTTCAGATCTAGTTCTGCCACAGCAGCAACAAATGGAACTAGCTTATGGTGGTGTAGCAATAATCGTACAAGAGGCAGAACAGCATCATACTTGTCTCGACAAACTTCACTCAGTATGTAGGCAGCAGATGCAGAAATCGGCTGTGAGAAAGCAGAATACAAAATCATGACTGAAGTAGGTAAATGTTCTTCATGTATTTAGCCAAGTACAGATCAAATCTAACAAGACTATAGACACAGCTTCTTAACAGGAAGTTTCAACATTTGCTGTATAACATGGCAATTAAAAGTTTCCATTCTACAGAAATACTTAATTGAAAATTGGTATTAACTACTCTATACTTGACATTTAAGAATGAAATTCAGCATTTACTCACCCTTCTCATACTCCCTAAAGGGTTAGAGTACGGCTTTGTCACAAATCCAAGTATGAGGCAGTAAGTAATTGCTTTGCTATAATGTCATATAACTTTATAGGACTTTTAAAACTATAATCAGAGCACATTAAAATACAGTTCTCACACTTCTGAAGTGTCTGTTGCCATTCTACAGCTGGGAATTTCAATACAAAAACTGATCAAGTTATTTCATTTAAGTAAAAAAAGATAGCTGCTGACTGCTGCTAGCTACATGCACATCTCTTCCTGAATTCCAGTGAAGTAGTGTATGAGCTAGCAAAAATTTTAGTTACAATCTGCTTCCTCTTTACCTTTCTTCTCCTCTGCTCCACTTCACCAACACTGAAATGAAGAAAAGCTATAAAAGACCTAGGAATATAAAGCCTGGTTACTATAACTGGATTCCCGTCTCAGTGTCAGGCTAACCATCTACCACACTTCCCTCTTTGTCACCATGTCCAAGTGAGAAATCCAGTCATGCTGATTAACATACTAGGGAAGACAGAAGCAATTCAGAACAAGTGGAATTAGAAATCAATTCTGAAGCAGACCGTTTTTGGTAAAGGTGATTATCTGTCCCTTCAGTGCCAATAATGGATCAATGTCCCCAGAAAACCGCTAAATCCAGGGGGCCAATATCAGCCAGTGGGAAAACACAACATTAAAAAGAGCAACCAACAAGAAGAAAGTATTTTATCTCTTCAGTCACACAGCACAGGTTATTTCACTGTCTCTGCTGGTTCTTCTAAAATAAGAAGAAAATCTTGGTAGTTTGGAGCAGAAGTAAATGCTCTACAAGCTGCTCAGCTGGTTGTGACAGAAGTAATTCATGCAAAGGAACAAAAAAATTCCCTAGATATGTATAATTCACATTGTCTCATACAGGATTGCATAATTCATTTTAAGTTTTTGTTCTAAAAGAAAACTCCAGTAAAAGTACCTGAACATCTGACGATTTTAGCAGCAAATTTCTTAGAGAAGTGTAGTATTCAGATGGAAGTACACAGTCTTCAGTATAACAGATATTTAACCTAAGTGACCCCAAATCATCAGTTTTAGAAGACTTGTTTCCATTTTCTCTTGGTTGAAGTAAGTACCTGAAAGCAACAGAGCAATTCTAAAATATTAGATTCACATTTCATTAATTTGACTAGTTCTACAATAAAGCAAAGTATCACATTTAATTATTTCAGTGTACATAATAAAATTACATAAAAAAGTCTTGACACACACACACACACACACAAAAAAGAGCAACATCTGATGTACCTTTAGCACATAATGAAACATGTATTTATTTTCTCATAGCTTTCCGAACAGTGAAATAGGATATACTACTTGTAGCTCAACTGGGATAGCAGGAATAGTTAGAAATTACGTTGGACCTTCTCATTTTACATCTAGGTTATGTTTACAGTGTTGGACATTGCAGATGGAACAGCTAGTGTCAAGAATTTAAATGGTCTAGTCTGAAACCAGTAAAAATACATAATATTAACAGGCTGCAGTCCTGAGAAACAAGTAAGATTAAAAGAAAAATTGTGCTTTTTTCCTACTCCCAATAAAAAATATATTGGCTTTTGCTGTGGTTCAACCATATTCCAACAGGAGGTGCAGCCCTACAAAAATTTTAACAGCTTTTAAGTAGTGTTGCAGTACAGTTTCAACATTCAGTCCAACAAACTGAAATCATATCTTCAAATAGTCTTTTACAATCATTCATATTTGTACTTCTACAATCAGCAGATCAGACTTTTTTTTTTTTTTAATAGTCTGATGCATTCCACATGAAGGCATGCTAATATAAAGTAAAATTGATTTACAAGGAGAACCTCTACTTGACAGCGTGACTCTCAGGCTTCTTTTCCCAATATTTAGTGGTAGTGATACTGTTTTATCTGCTGTACTTCAGCTGCATTCAAAAACTTTTAATGTAAATTAGTAATAGTATAAAAAAAGTTAGTTATTTTTAATCACAGAACTGGTTTTGATAAGCAGATCATAATTGGATATGAGGATGTTCAATACAAGGTATGCCTACAAAGTATATTAGCAGACACAAATCTCTTGATTGATGCTTCAAGTGAACTGGACATGAGTCAGGTCAATTCAAAAAGCTATACAAATGCTGGTAATGAGTCCATGCTAATATAACCTTTCTCTTAGCAGGCTTTTAACAGAGGCATGTCACTATGTTAATATGGTCATACAGCTTTTGATGAGTTCAGAGCACTGGCAGAACATGCCTGTGTCTGCAATACATTGCGTAAAAAATAGAAAATACCAACACAAACATGTATGTTCAGGATCACATTCTAATACTAAGAATCAGAGTTCAACTTTGACACGTCCAAGACACTTGGAGCCTGAGGTGGGTAGGTAGAACAGAGCCATAATGGTTACTGGCCAAGACCTGTGTTCCATTTAGTTCTGGTTTACCCACTTCCTTCCTATGCGTTTTCTACGTAGATATGTGAGGGCCTCCTCCACTCTTTTCTCTGTCTTGAAAGGTGCACTAAAAGCAGAATATTCTACACGCTTTGAGGCATTTGAATCTGTTGTACTCATCACTTCCTGCCCCTAAGCATTTGGGACAGTAAAGGGGCTAGAGATTGGCTCCTGCTTGCAAGAACTTCAGAAGGGAGATTGCTGCTATGCTATAAGCAGAGGTCTTTCTCTCCTGAATTCCTTTCATACCTTACACTTCCAGCTTTTAAGCTTCTATGCCTGCTCCCCTGAAATGACGTTGGGTTGGTTCCAGAAGATGCTTTCTGAACCTCCCCAAGGAAAAAAAAGAAAAAAACAAAGCAAAAAAGAAAGCAAGTGATACTTAATGAGTATTTTAAAAGAAATTCTTCATCAGTCATTCTGGAAGTCTGAGTTAGGAATTTAATTACTAGTGATGCAATTCTGAGAAGTTCCAGGTTTGCTGGTTAGGCTGAAAAGCATCCACACATGACTAAAATCCAGCAAGCTGACTGAAAGATAGTTACGCTCAGTCTTCCCTTTCTTCACTCTCTGCACCTTCCCCTCAAACGCATGAACTGTTCTGTGGGAGTGGGCAGACTGGGGGAAGGGCAGGGCTAAATGTACCCTCTGGCAAGGTTAGTTTCTTGAGCAAGACATTTTAGCTAGACTAGAACAGGAAGACATATTTTAATGGATAGTTAAAAGAAAATATATCCTTTGCAAGGGAAGATCTGCAGGATAGAAGCAAATTCACTTCTGAGCCACCATTTCTCACCATGCTTGAAAGGAATCATTTCTTAACACCTTCACAGGAACTTTAATTTCTCCTAGAAAGATGTCTTGTACCAGATTTCCATTATTCCATAGGTCAACCCTGAAAATAAGAACATTGCTTAATTTTTTTTCTCCCAGAGAGAAATAAAAATCCTCAAGTTAACAGTAACTGCCTTACAGCACTAATCCACATGCATGCAGGCAGGAAATGTTAGAAATCTCACTCCATTCTAATTAAATTAAGAAGAATCAAACGAGTGGCTTATTAACCAATAAAGAATAGATAAAGAAACAAACAGTGAGAGTTAGACTCGCAGACCTTGCATCAGTACATAAAAGTGGTATTGGCAACATATATGTATTCTGAGCAGTCTCCACCCCCAAAACTGTGCACAGTTCTTCTCAGGTAATTCAAGTGAACTTTTTAACCAATATATTTACATATCCCTATCTAATTGCTAAAATTTGGCACACTGCAATGCCACATCAACACATGCGCTTGTTTTCCAAAGAGCAGCTCATATGCTTACAACCTCTAAAGGAATCACAGACTCCAGACATGCATCTTTGGTTTTTTCTATTACTTCTTACCTCTCTGACATTTCTGACAGACAGCAGTTGTTAAGAAGAACAAAAAAAATTAATACTAGATTTGTTGGGGCACGACTATTTTTCTAAATATATTTGCATCTATAATGAAATATACAATTCTAATTAAGATATTCATGAAGCTAATAGTTAAAAATGCACATACCAAGTTAGTTCTAAAATGGCTATTAAACCTAACCACTAAATTCTTCTTCTGATGCCTGTTAGGAAACATATGCTAGCCTTGAAGACTTTTTGTCATTTGGCAGATTTGGCGCATGTATGTGCATGAGCACAATAAAGAAAAGGAACCGAATACAGGGGCTCTCAACTGTTCTAACTAGGTAGCACAAATAAAGACAGACCTGCCCTAAGGATAAAGGAGCAGAAAAGGGGAATATACTTTGAAGTATTCTTTGCATTTGCAAGGAAAGATGCGACACAAATGTTCCTCAAAGAAGCAACGTGAAACTGTAAGACTCTCATAAAAGAGCCTTTTTGCTCTGTTTTTATTAAAGCAGTCAACTACATTTAAAACCACAGACCAGCATCAGGTGTGCTGTTATCCTTCAGTACAAGTTCTATTATCAATATTCTGCCCAGACTAATATATAGTGATAGGAGGTCCTCAGGCCTCTTTACTCACAGGCACAGGAAACAAGTTTAGGCTGCTAGATACACTCTACCAATATCTACTTAAAAACAAAAAACCTCATCTCCAGTAAGAAACACACTAAAAAAATTGAGTAGTTTTATATGTTAGAAGGATCTTTTCTACAAGTCTGATCAGTAATTCTCTGGAATTACACTAAAATAAAACTTTTCTTTATTGTCTTGATGATAAAATATTATGATTTATTAATGATAAAATAAATCACTTTCTAATCTACACAACTTACCTGACTTCTAGTTTCTCAATATCTTCTTCTTCCACCTGAAACTGGGACTTTTTGGTGTAACTGCTGGACCTGGTTACCTGCAAGTAAATTCCTCCTATTAACACACTTTTAACTGTTGTATTATGGATGTCAAAAAACAAAGAAATCCCTGTCTCTTTAACATCGGTAAATAGTTACTGTTCCTTTTAAAAGGGAGAAAGTTCAGTTCACCAAACAAACTGCCTTTTGACAGAAAACAGGTAAGAAATGGGTCAAGAAGGCTTCATGGTAGAACCTGATGGGGGCCAGTGGATATCTAAGGGAATTATAGTATAGATCTATTGGGGGGGGGACGACAACACGACAACAACACCACAACAGGACAAAACGAAACAAACAAAAAAAAAACAAACAAGAAGGAAATATGACATGAGACTGGCAAGAATTTCTTTGGTTTCAGCATGAGCCCCAAGAAAGCATTAAAGTAAGCTGTGAGATGTTTAAGGAAACAATAAATAAGAAGTCCACTCTTCTTGCCCTAGTTATACCACAATTGTAACCTCTTATTTTAATTTTCCTCACTTCTTGACTGATTGCATTCTCAGTTTAACTCCAATAAATCATAAGTCAAATTTATTGGAGTGGTTTAGATCACATATTTATCCTAGTATCTTACTTCCTAAGAAATTATGCTCAGTATCTTGAGCAGGTCAACTGAAACACGCACCATACGTTGATACTTTATACACAAGCATGGAACAATTTCTCACTGAAGTCCCACAGCAGGACCAGGATCTATATAAACACAGTAAATTATAATACATTTGAGGCACATGTAACAGTTGTACTACTTCCAACTCTCAGCTGAACAGTACAGTATGCATAATTTTTATTACAGAGACAAATTACGTGAAAAATCAAACTCACAATTTGGTTATTGTAGGGTAACTCATGTAGAATTGAAATCAAAACCTAAATACCAAAAAAGTCAACTTTTTTTTAACAAAGTAATAAAATTAGCCTTTATTGGGTATAATCGCTATTGTTTTATTAAAGTTGTTTAATTTTTTTTTTTTTTTAAGCTCAGTGTTCTTGAAAATATTTAAATTGAATTCCACAGGATAGGTTAAAGTTCACTCAGAACTCCTGATGGCAACACATGCTATACAAAGTGATTCAAGACAACGAATTACTTTCACATATGTGCTTGTAAGGAAGTCATTTTTCACATAGCAGTTGAAGGGAATGCTACCGTCTGGCAGGCCCCACAAATTTAAGTATGTCATTCACTTACAACTGAGAGGCTAGTAAAAGCTCCTCAGTTTGCTTTAAGAGGGCTTTCTGTGTTAAGTACCGCTATGCAGATTGCTTAAAAATATTTGAAGGGTCGCATAAAATAGATAAACAGGCAGAATACCACACAAAAAGTTACCTCAAAATAAAATGTTTCGTTAAACTGCGGATTGCTTGTTTTCTTCTTTACTTTGGTCTTCTTTTGGTCATTCCTGTTCCAATATGGTAAAATTTTTACCATAGACAACTTAAACACACAATTTTAAAGACATTCTATTGTCAAGAAGGACCCATGCATTTAAGTTAAAACATTTTTTGTCATTTTAGAGATCACTTTGATCATAAAGAAAATCTTAAAATGAGTTCACCTTCACAATATAGTTTGAAAAGTTAAAGTTTTAAGTGCTGTATCTAGTTAATCATGCATCTGTCCAGCCCAAAGTTTCTATTTCATTTCACAAACAAGTGTAATTTACACATATGAAGTAAAATGTATCAGCAATTTCTAAAGCATTTCAAACTTAAGTCTGCAAGTAATTTCTTTACCACTGCTTGCAGGTTACAAGCACAGTTTTCCTCATCTTGTTCAACTGTCAGTTTCTGTTTTTCCCACCCTCTTTTGTTGGGGAAATAACCAGTACTTCTTTACAAAGGCTTACACCAAGCCACCGAATGTTTCCTTTGGAAGGAATCGATGCTAATACCAGACGCTAAATAGCATAGGGTCAAATAAAACAATTGTTCACCACTCCCTTGTGTTTTATATAGTAATTTTTTTTCCCATTTTACACATTTTATAAAAGAATACAGTCTTATTTAGTTAATAAATGGCTATGATAGTATAAAAATGCTTTCTAAAAGAAGCAAATATAAAACGTGGGGGAAAAACAGACAAGGGAGAAGAAAAACTGTCTTAGACATCAACTAACTGTTTTCAGGCGCTGGCCATATGAATATTCCAGTCATGCTATGTGAGTCACACATGCATGAGATTGGAAAATCTTAACCAGGAACTTCTGTCAGATTTGCACATCTATTCCCATACCAACAGGGTAAATATCACGTGGGACTGACATTCACTCACTTCCACCCGTATTAGAGGACTCAAACAGGAAATATATGTCAACTTGCCTTCTTTGGCAATCAACACCATGCTTCCTAGGTAAAATGGTTGAATGTCCCTCGTCCTCTTCAAAAACACCCAACCGACCAACCCAAACAAAAAAAAACACCCACCAAAAAAACCCCAACCCAAACCTAAGAAAATGTGATCATGTATCACTAAGGAGGAAAAAAATGTCCCATTCACTCAGAGCTTACTCCAGGACAATTATTCTAAAGTCTTTAAAACATGGAAGTTTGCTAGAGGATGTTCTGGTACTACACTCACAGTGGCAATTCTTTAGTACCAGAGAAAGTAGATGGACGTAGGTTTGATGCTATAAAAAAAAGAAACAACTGAAAACTAGCTTACTGTAGATGTTACTGGGCAGGGACTTGCAGATAGCGAATGTGTGGGATATGGGATTTTTCTTAAATGATACTGATACAAAAAAAGGAGGCATTTAAACTGTGGGGACTTCAGGACTTTTAGCAACGTCCTGAAAGTGCTGGTATAAGAAAGGTCTCACCAGAACCTCTACTCTTTTGCTTCTTCCCAACTGCTCAACATTTGCTGCAAAGAAGCTCATGCCTTAAGAAAAACAGGGAACAGAGGAAGGTGAGAAATTGACTGTATCATTCCATACAGGAACTTGAAAAAAAGTAATAGGAAGTACAGTGCAGGTATCAAGAGTCCAGTACAAAACCTGAGAATAAGAACTGAGTGACAAGTGGCTCTTGACTAGTGCAGGCCAATCAGTCAGAACACCTTCACAATCTTGAGAGCATGGTAGGGAAGGGAGAGTACAGTAACAATGGAAGATGTGATATATGCAGAAAACATTTTAAGATTTTTCTGTATTTTAAAGATTTTGCTTAAAACCAATGACTTTCTTTTCCAGTTTAGGATAAGAGTATTGTAGATTCATTAATTTTATACTCAAACATTACCTGGAAGGCCCCACAAGAGAGACTGTTGCGTAAGGGTCACAATTCTGTCCATTTATAAGAGGCAACCCATGGCACTCCTTTATGCTACAAGGAAAAGGCAATCAATAGATCAGTGAAGCTATGTCTTTGGCTTAAAAAAACAAAACCCAAACAATCCTTTCTTTTTTAAAATATTTTTTTAAGTCCTGCTGGATTACACACTGATATATACGTTGATCCAATGTAATGTATGTACATGAAGCAGATCATAACTACAGATCTCTGGATGGTAATACAAGGTAATACTCAAGTGTATAGTCAGACTTAGGGGGGGCTCTGTAAGAACAAAATTCTTGGAATTGCTTCAACAAGAGACATTCCAGTATCACACATGCATGGCAAAATCCTAAGCAAAATGAACTGCTGTTAGGGGAAACTGCAGACTTCATTAGCTTTTAAATTTGATTTCTCAAGGCCCACAAAAAGCTATTTAGCCTCATCCACATAGCAGCAACTACATTTGGAAGGCATTAAGATGGATTCAAGTATTTTGTTTCAGCTAAACTACATTCTGAGTTGAGTAAGCTGAGAAATGCAAAGTCATATGCTGAAATGTTATTTAAAATTAAGCATCCAAAACTATTAGCATATAGTCCTAGCGTGTCTAGGTTCCATTCGTACTATTCAGCCACAAAGAGAAAATCAGTTTACTTTTGAAATAGTGTACAAAGTTTATTTTCAAACTCTTTTCACCATAGTGCATGAACAGGGTTAAACGGCCCTTTTAAAAATATTGTTTTCTTCCATAATTCTTACACTAAGTTGTAAGCTGATGTTTTACAGGTACATAGGTACACTGTTCACCACTCCTGGTGCAAAAGGGACAGGATGGTTAGAAAGCAATGCTCATGGGGACAGAGACACATTTTCCGGACCTTTTCTGAAGGCTTGCAATCTTTTTGAATCACCATAGCAGCAACACTACTAGAAACAGAGCTGGGTCAGCAAGCTGACCAACCTTCAGATGCTGCCCACATATGAGTATTAACTAAAAACAGCTGGAATAACAGAAGTAAAGCAAAAGATTTTGTAAATTTACAGCAGAAACAGACTTTCTAGCAAAATGATGCTCTAATATAGCCATGCACACTGTAGTATTTATTAAGTCTGGAAACATTCAGCAGATTACAAAATTTCATGAACAAGTAAGACACAAACGTGATCTGAATATTATATTCCTGCCCTCTCTTTTTAAGATAATCTATTTTTAAATTATGTATTGCAGAAATTTAAATTAATGAAAGTAAGTTTTGATTGCCATAATTAGCCAGTTTGAATAAAATCCAAAACCTACGTAACTTAAGGAGGAAAATAAACTTTTCTGCTCTAAGTTCATATAAGTAATCAGGGAAATGTTCTAATACTATAACGTGGAATATTAAGTTGTGCAGATCAAGTTAAAGTTACATAGCAGCAACAGTAGCTACACACTGTTGTTAAGTAAATGCTTTCTGTACTGTAGAAAAACACTGTTAGAAGAATAACAGGAGTTGCAAACTCAACATAAGTGGGGAAACAACAGACACTAATACCCCTGTGCTGCCTCAAAACTCCACCCTCTTTGGAGTATGCACAATTATAAACCAGATGGTATTTTACCCCCCAAAAGTCCCTTTGTCTTAGCCAGTTCAGGGAACATTTAGTGCTGAACCACTGCACAATCATTTGTTATTTTTCTTCCAGTTTTCAAGCACGTGGCCTTTAGCATTTCAATAATTTTTGAATCACAATGAACCCTACAGTGATTTCAAACCCACCATTTAAACGGGTTCTTGAAACATCCAGTTGTTTCACAAGCATTAATTGATTCCTCCCCCAATACACACGTGACATAGAAGAGTGGCAACAAAATTAAACCGTCTAGACTTTTCAGTCATTTGGGATATCTAATCTGAGGCAGCACTTAATTCTTTCAGACTATCAGGCATTTTGTAGCACTAAACATACTGTCTCTGCAGCTCCCAGAGATTTTCCATTGCAGGTGTGAATGCTGAGCGTACCTGTAAGTTAGCCTCAACTTGAATCTCACAGGAAATTCATAGCAGATGGCTCAAGTCCAACTTATCTGGATAGAGTTCAACTATTTTAACAAGAACAACACAATTTCTCTTCCTACAGCCTGTGTCATGTTCACCAAGCTCCTGGATTTCTCTAGCAAACACATATACCAGTTTCTTTCCCTATGTGTGAAGTTTCTCACTCCTTCCCCTATCACTGTATGAATGATCTGCATACTTGACAGAATGTGGGAAAATCCGTATTATCATATCAACAAAAACTGATCCCAATGCCCTACCTTTTGTTTACGGAAACAGCTTGTTCTGGCCTCCCCTGTCTTCTTACAGGTTGACCGCAACATACACAAACTAAAGGAAGGCTTGTTTGTGATTTTCTGCAAGCTGAAAAACATCTTACTGACAACTACACAGCCTTGCAGCAGAACTAGAATCTCCAGATTCACCATACAGATCTGTCACTTCAAGCTGATTTCATGCTCCAGTCAGTCTCCCTGTGTAGGCAGTTTTAGCATTCCCTTTTCATCTCCTGCCCAAGTCCCAGTTCTGTTGCCAGCAAGGTCTCCCTAGCTTAGACAGCCTACTCTGTTCCAACATCTCAAAAAAACAAACAATATCCCAATCCCCTGACCATCAACTCCTAACATTCCCAAATCTTTCCTTTTCAGACCCATCAGGCTCAAGAATTTGTTCCAAGTTGATCTCACCTCTTCCCCTTCCATCTCTGTCCCTGAGCTCCCCAGTCACTGCCTGGAGCCTGCTTTGGAGACACCATCTGACAGCACAGCTCTGTCGGCTGAACGGCACTGAAATGGTGGATGATTCTCCTTCTCTTACATTCCTGCCTTGCATCTATCACCTATGGTGATTCTGTTTACTTAACCTTACATAAAGCTATTTATAGATTTTGAGCCACTTTTCAGTCAGTTTGGCAACCTGAATTAACCTAGTCACGCAGAAGATCTCACAAGCTCCAAAGGCAGTGCCAGGAAAGTAGCCATTAAGGGTATGAAGCCATTAAATTAACTCAGCACTATCAAACTGGATTGTTACTCCCTAGGGACTGAATACACGAGACTGAATTATTGTAGATAGTTTTAAGCTACTACACAAACAGCCTCTAGTAAACACGTTTAAAAATTTTTGAAGATGTTTGAAGTGGCTCAATTAGAGTAGACTTAACAGAACTGGAAAAGTGCAGCCTCGACAAGTTTACCAGCTAGCATATCTCACAGGAATACTACCCTTCCTCAAAGAATCAGGCAAAGTGCTAGAACTGCAATGTTCTACCACAGGAAAAAAACCCAAACAAGTAAACCCACTAAAAATAACAAAAAGACTCCAAACACTTTGACCAATCAAAAAAGAAAATAGCACTAAATATACACATTCCTATTCTTACAACCATAATAAATATATTTCCACCCTATGGTAAACATTTCAGTTTTGACAAATGGTTTCATTACCCAGGCTGGCACAAGCAATCTTCGTTCAAAAGACATAAATGCATAGATTTTAAAAAAAGCAGACAGGAACTTAAAAGCCTTTTATTTTATATTTTCAGCTACATCTTTATGTAAAGTCCAAGCAATAGCTAACAGAAGGACTTCTGTTCTTTTCTCAAAGTACTGATCAGTTACGGTACAGTGTAAGAGATCTTTCAGTTTACATTAATTCTTGCTTCACATCTCAGCAGTCTGCTCTGCAAGAGGAGTTTCATACAGGAAATATGAGCCTTTCAGATACAACTGGCATATATTCAGCTCACAAGATGGAAATAAGTCCTTAAAATGACACAGCCTGCAATAAACCCCTTCAAGGACTGAGACTCTGCCTCCACCATTCAAATCAACTAAAGTCCTCCAATTGCAGAAACTAAATAACTGCAGCCGTTAGGATTTGTACGCTTCATAAAAATTGTTATGTTCACTAGAACAACTTCATGTGAGCAGATAAAAGTATAAACAGGACAGTAACAAACTGACAGGTCAATTTAAGATAGTATAGTGTACAACTTACTTAGAAAAGTAAGTGCAAAAAAAGGGCAAAAATCTCGCTGTAATAAACCATTTCTGGGCTTTCAAGTGTTCACATCGTGAATACATAGAAGTGTTTCTTTCAGAGCTGAAGTCATGCTAAACACAGAGAAGGCAAGTACTACCACCCAATAGCCTAATTTGGCAAGAAACTGTTCAAGTACCATCCGTTTCAGCAGCAGCAAATACGCAAACAATGGTCACGCAAACTTGTTTTTACAGACTCCCAGAAAGGCGAGCTGCAAGAATATATTTTTGAAGTGTGCTACTACACATGCCATTGTGGTTTTGAAAAAAAGAGCCCACACTGAGTCAGCAGTTAATCTATTGCATTATCTTTTTCCCCTCCTCATTCACACATTAGAAAAGGAAACAACTAGTATCGGAGACAAAACAAAATTTTAATTCAGAAATGGTCTGTGGGTGTAACTGCATGAAGTTTAACAGCAAGTTTCCAATTAATACAAAAATTATGGGTAAAATCAGGGCTTAGCCCACTGTAAAGTGGTCTCTAAGACAGCCTTTCACCAAAGTAAGATTAACTTTATGCTTGTATTTCAAAACAAGTGTAAGGGCTTCATTGATATAAGATAAGCAATTACAAGTCTTCATTTTACTTTCTCCAGGGAAAAAAATGTATTTCAATATCATGTATTTAGAATGCTTATACAACCTGAAAGCCCTAGCTGGCTTCAGAAAGTGCCACCTTAAGAAAATTGGTCACCACTTCCCCCCCGGCATCAAGTAAGACCAGATCAGTCAGTTGTGGTATATATTGTACGTGACCGCTTTTTGTCAACTTGAGCAAAAAAAGGAAACTGAGTTTTTAAGAGGTGAAAGGGTTTCTTTTGACTGTTATCCACAGCTTCGCTGACAAAAATGTAGTTTGCAATATATTAATATTTATCCTTCCCCAAGCTTACTTCCCTTACATAAAGTTGGGGAATAGAGCCCTAATAAGGATTCAAATTAAAACCAAAACCAGAAGGGGGCGGGTAGGGGAATAGAGGACAAAAAGAAAGAAACATGAGGAATTGTACTCCTGGTTTTGTTACATGCAGCAATGTTTACCTTTCTAAAAATCACATGTTCTTTTCCCAACAACTTCTTGTTTCGAAAAGTTGGTTTTACTATACATGCTACCATGAGAAATGAAGCCTTCCTCCCTCTCACATTAGCTGTAAGAGGCTAACATCAGCAGCAGCTGTTTGATGTTGTCAAAATCCTTAACTTTTAAAAACTGCTTCCTACTGGAATTACCTTCAGGTTTTACATCAATCCTCATCATAAAACCAGTCTAGAAGACCTGCAAAAGAAGCTTCTACAACCATGTCTACAGAACCAAAATAATATGAATCCACCTCCTAGTCAGGTCTAATTCTATCACTTTGGTTCATCCACAAACAAAAAGGTGACAGGGGACTCCAAATAATGCTCAGAATCACAGCCAATTTAATTACTTGCTATTGTCTGTGTACTTAGCACAATCTTTAATCTTGAGTTGTGAAAGGTATAGCTACTATTTTTCATCTTTGTATAACTTTTTGACTCTCGGGGAACACATAGCAGAAATCCATTAGAAACTTACCTACACACAGAAGCCAGCACAAGTATCTAGAATTCTCTTATCCTACAAAACAATGTAACTGGTGAAGGTTTAAAAGCTTCCCTGTCTCATTACGCTGTGAGACCATTAATTTGAACATGAAGTAAAACACTGAAAGGCAAGTATTACAAGCCCGTATTTTAAGAATTATTTTTTCCATGATTTTTTTTTCTTTGGCCAATACTTTTTCAGTTTTGGACAGATTGAGAAGAGGCAGGGACAGAAATACACATATGTCCACTCTGTCTTTTTTTACTCAATCACATCTCTGCTGTGTCCTATCGTTCAGCTTTTTTAAAGGAGTTACTAATACAGTGACTTCTCAGGGCCTGGTGACAAACAAAACATAGCAGTAAGTGCATCCCTGACTAATTATCCTTGGAAATTTACAAAATCAGCAGACTTTAAAAGTTTAAATTAAAGCTTAAACTTGAAAAGAGTTTAAAATTTTCTATTAAAGAATCTCACACGTATTTTCTGTATGATCACGCTTTAAGATCAAAAGGGCCACAAAAACGCCCTGACATCCATTTCTATAATACTATATCCAGTGAGAAACATCTTATTTCTCATACTCCCAACATGTACATCCAAAAATACATTTACGTACAATATGTTACTTATACAGCCACTTATTTCAAGGTTATCAGCATGTGAGACAAAATACTACTAAACATTTTTAGTTTAAGGAACTCTAGTGCATTTCATAATCTCAGATGAAGACAAAAGTACTGATGCAATACTGCAGTGTTTAACGCACAGTCCTCTCCCACATGTCAGTGAGTGGGTGAATACAGCAACCACGAGAGAACCTTGTCTTCCTTTTGATCATTTATCTCTGTCATAAAGAGATCCTAAGAGAGGGCACAGTGAGTAACCCACTTCCTACTCAAAACTGCAATCTGCAACAGTAACTCTCTAAAGCAACTTTTCTTCATCATATGAAAAATCTAAACATGTTTTAAAAATAAAAAAAATAAATAATTGAACTTAGACTAAACTGCATGGACATATATATAAAAAAGAAAAATTAAAAATTACATCTATCAGAAAATTCGGTTGGGAATAAAACACAAAGTCACAAAGCTCCAGCCAGCTTTTGGTGGTGAATAGTCCATGGGGGGAAAACTGTCCTAATTCTGTCTTGTGCTGCAAGTGGGATACAAAAATAAGAGCAGCAGGACTCGAAATGAACCAAGCTGCCACCCACCATACAAGTAGAAACACGTTCAGAATTATCTTTAAGTTATAAATGTACATTGATTAACAGCAAGTTTTCATCTTGCCTGAATTATCACCCTACAATAACCACTAAAGCATTACCAGTTTCACTGGCTTAGTTCTATCACAGCACTAGCTTCCCTTTTCATACCAAGTAAGAAACAGAAGAGCAAAGAGATTATTTTGCTAGGTCTTGCTCCAACTAAACTACTCATCTTGGTTTAGCTAGCTGACTAAGACAGAAAGAATGTAATTTAAACTTCCCAGTGAAAATTACATTAGCAAAATTGACAGTGTAATGGTCTCTCCCTGCTCCCTGAAGCTAATCTGAACATGAAGTCACTGAGACAAACGGAAGACGACGCACCATTTCCTCCCCTCACAGTTTCGCAATACAAGCCACTCTTTCATACTAAATTCTCAGAGATTTAAAAAAACAAAAAACAAACCCAAACAAAAAAAACACCAAAGAAAAAACCTCATGCTCTGAATAAATATAAGTTAATGAACAATGTTGGAAAACAAAATTAAAGAATCTTACTACCTTTTGAGTTTTTAATCTTAATTTTCCCTTAGTCTTTAACCCCCTTGTCTGTACCCTTTTCTTCACATTGCCTATCCCACAACCTTTTAGGAGACAAGCGCAGAAAAGCCTTTATTTCTTTCTGAAGTACTAAAAATAAAAAACTGCAGTAAGACTGGCTTGTTCTCCTGAACCTTATTCATGCTGAGAACATAAAGAAGAGTCACAAGAGAACGCTGTCAATCTCACTGAGTCTCTGCAAGTCACTGGTTTCCACTGGTCTTTTCAATGCAAGCAGTCTCCTAGAGGCAAGTAACACAGAAGGCTGTCGGACTTCTTCCAAAATAAAGGATAGGATTAGTTTCCAGCGAGACCAGTATCTTCTAGGATGCCTTTATCAGAAACTTTTTATGAGAGTGTCAAAACATTTTTGTATAGCTGTATTTTCATTAGCTTCTTACTAATTTCTGGCCATAAATGTATTGCTTAATAATGAATAAAAAGAAACAGAATGACCAGTACTTGTGGAATTTTGGTCTTCTGTGACTAACATCTGTAACCTGTATATTCAGACTCCGAAAGCCATCACATAGCCCTAAGAGTAACAATACAAGAGTACAGACTGGTTAGTATCTTCCAATATGTCTCGTTCTGTGCTTTTGTTTTAATATTGTTGAAATTTGTCTTTTTTGAGGTAACATATACCAAAAATTTACTGTTTCTATGAGGCTCTTTGACATGCTGTAAAGTCTTTACACTTTGGAGTCAAAATTAAGTTTGGTAGTGAAACCTCCGCAAGTTGTTGCTAAGAAATTTTACTGATACGTGGCAACGTTATGCTGCTCCAAAATGGCAACTCCTGTACTTTGTTTTTCTATAAACATTCCTTATGATGGTTAACCATGAGAAAGTAATTTTGAAGCAAAACTAAAAGTGGATTTTTCACATACCAAACTGAAAAAGTTTCACACTGTTCCCAATACCACCACTAGCAGCTCAATTCTGTCAGTAACAGCGGAGCTGCAAGTTCTGGCTGTCAGCTGCAGTGGGCATTCTGAGCTTTCTCAACAGACCATTAATTGGAATTACAAGACACTGAACTAATACCAGATAGCCATGCAACAGAGGTGAGCAGCTGCAAAAAACTTCTGCAGGAGTTCCCTAAGCACATATCCATTCCCTCAGCAAGGTAGGCTCCAAGGAAAGTCATATAAAAAGAAAAATGTTATTGGTACCAGGATGTGCAGACATTCATTATTAAAAGAGACAAATCATATGATGTTCTAACACGCAACTAAATATTCAAGAATTAATGCATTTTCTTACTGTACTACTAGTTGCTGGCACACAGATCCATTATCTGTTATGAGTTCATTCAGTTTTAATTCAAGGTGAACTTTTCCCTGAAAAAAAACAAGAGAAAAACAGAAATAGTTTTAAAAACCTTTATTTTAAAAGTAGTAATTAGAATGATAATATAGTTTACAGGTAGAAGCTATTTAAGGTAATTCCAATATATCCATTTCAAGCAAGTATCTATTCTAAAGCATATAACCTGTAAGTAGAGTATGATGAATGCATTTGAACTTCAAGAGACAACGATAAAGAGAAGCATTATTCTCAACTGCAGACAGCACATGAACTGGTCAAGCCTCCACGGATTTAACACACACACACAAATATTTCTTCCACCATGAGGAAGTACCAAGTGCAAAAGTCCCTCTCAGCTTTTTTGTCCTAAGCACAAGATGAAGCCTCAAACAAACAGACGAGTGAATTTATGAGCATTTCAGGAGAAAGTTCTAAAATGACCTTGGACTCTGAAGACAGTTAGGTATACTTAGAAAAGTAGAATAGTATGCAGTAGCCATGAACAGCAGCATTTAATATCCAGCTGTGAAATCCTGCCCATCCCACCAGACTGAAGATCATTTAGAAATGTATTATGCATCCCAGTGCAGCTTTCAACTATCTCATGAAGTCTGCTGATGTACTCATGGAACAGTAAACACAACCAAAGAAGAGGAAAATGGGGCAAATAATTGCTAAACCTGGCTTCGTCCTTTTCTTTTTCTGATATAGTAGGATACATTAAGTAAAAGAATCCATAAATGATGGCATAGCATGGATTAACTTCAGAACTCAGCAAGGCCCAGCCTACTCTGCCCTCTCAATAAAAGACTCCAAAAACTCAAAACCACGACACGCAACTTTCTTGGCATGACCAAAATTTGGTACCATAACCTTGCTCCAAATATCTACTGCCTGAACAATACTGCTACTCCTTTCAATGCCTGGCTATTTGTGCTGGCTTTCACATCTAAGATAACCACACACTGACACAGCCCTTCCTCTAAACCATGTTTTCCTTAGTATTCTTGGAATTTGTCTATTTGCTAAATGGAACATCAGATGACCCTGATCTGCCCGCGACTGTGATTCTTAGGGAAGGACCCGGAAAGTAAGTGTGGCAAAGGAAGCAAGCCATAATTTGAACTAGTTTTGCTGTACAACATTAAAATGGAAGTAAAACCCTCAGCTGACCTTGCACACATTTCTATAGCACTTATGTTTTGACATAAAACTGAACTGTTTTTATTGTAAATCCCCTGGGGCAAGGGCTGTGTTTCTCTCTCTGTACGTCACATGGGAGGAGAAGTGGAGTTTCTTTTATAAGGAAGTTTTAAACGTAACTATTTTAGGATGCCTGCCAAGTGTTTTGCAAACTGTTACTACATGGATTGGAACACAGGTACATCAAGAAAATATTTGTCAAGCAGAGAAACTCAATTACAAAAATAGATTTACAGGATAAAATCAGGATACTGAGAAGCATGCCAACTGCCTTACAAGGCAAAGTTTTTTAATGACAAATGAAAAGACAACATTAGTAGTATTTATTGCAATAGCTGACAACTCCTTTTAGTAGGCAGACTTTGTGAATGGCCTAAACATCTTCCTTTTGCTTTTTAAAAATAAACAAGCACAAATCACGTGTTCTACACTGATCAGTAAGGGCAAAATAATAAGTTTACTGCTCCTGAGAACTATCTGTAGATGTAGTTTGATGGAAACTCAGCACCATGATGGCTACAGTAACCGGGCTCTCCGTAAATATTCCCCTGACATGTACGGAGAGTTTCGGGTACATTTTTGTTGTTTTGTTTGTTGAGAGCAGCACAATGATTTCCTAAAGTGGCTGATCTGCAGATCTATATCAGAACTTTTGACATAATATGCAACCAGGTTTTAAACATGGTCATACAGATTAGTTTTAGTTCAAAACAAAGAGAAATCAGTCATTCTTACACAATAAACAAGCAGCACACTTTATGTGAACACACTTTTCAGCTGTGGATCTCAGAGTTGTTCAAGGGCAGGTAGGTACCACTTAAACTTTACAAATGGATTAACAGTCAATTTTCAGATACTGACTAGAGGAAGATGGAGCTGTTGATCATGTGGCCAAGATTCATATAGTAACCAAGGAGCCAAAACCACAGCGTCCGAGTCACCAACCTAAACTTCAGAACTACAAAAAACAATATAGTTACACAGTTTTGGTTTTAGAATTGCTACTGCATTTTACCAGGTTTTTTTTCCTCCCCACAGTTTTGATATTTTGATCATCTCCACATTATGAAATATTACAAGTATCTGTAACAAATACAAGTTTTCTAAAGCTCTTACGTGGAAACTGGGCTAGCAATTGTATTTTAAATACATATGCCAATAGGCACTCACATACTGTGCCCACATTCCATATCCAGAATCACACTACTGTTCCAAGTGTACCACAAAGTAACTTTTGACAGTGTTAGATTCCTTCAATAAAACCTTCTTTCCTTTAAATTTAAGAAGAGGAGATGCATTCTCTTTTGTCTGAAGGGTAGTCTACGCTTGGGAAAGTTATTGAGGGTGGTGGTGGGGTTTAAACAGAGTTAGAAGTGCTAACAGTTATTTTCCAGTTCCTTCCGCAACACTAGAAACTCTAGATTACAGTATTTCTCTTGAACTCTGTCCTCTTCCTTCCAGTTCTCCCAACTCAATGGAGCAAATATCACAACTGAACTACTGAATTGGTAAGATCAAGAAAGATCATCTTTACGGTATACGCACTATAGCAACATTTAAGTACAAAAAAAATTCTAAGCCAAAAATTAGAGAACTTCAATAAAAATAATAATAATGAAAAAACAAAACACCAAAAAACCACCCCCAAAACCCCCAACACACTAAAAACCCAGGTTATCCACTCAGAAGCATCTCTGGTAAACTAAAGTCCTTGCAGCATATGGAAAGTAAAATTGGGTCTCTAGAATACTCCACAAATTACATAATATTCCTACATTTAGTACCATCTGTATTGTTAATTCTGTGTGCTTACTGCAAAAACGTCTTTACATATCAGGAACAGGTTCTATCAGCTTCCATCAGCTTTTTTCCAGCTTTCCCATTCTAAATTATAGCAAACCAATAGCACGTTTCTGAAATGTGCTATATCTTACTGTCTACCACGCTGAGCCTAAAGTTCCATAATACTAGAAATATCCATTCAACTCAGATAACCCTGTGAGGTTTACTTTACCCAGACCCTTCTTCTTTCCTAAGGTTAGAGATCTGAGCCACTAGGCATCTACAAGCTGGTTTGAGGCTCCATCTCCATTTTTTCCAAATTTACACATTGTACGTGAACACCAGGGGAATCTATTTGGAGTGCATTACTTCAACAATTAAAAATCCTATCAATTTTAAGAAAATTACCTTCAAAAACCTTAGAAGTGTGTGAAAGACTTTGACCTTATCAATGTATTTTGCAACTTTAGATCAAATCTCTACAAAATGTTTCCTGCTATGAATAACAAAGATCAAGGGCACATTTAACAATATGACCTCATTTCAAAACAGCTAAATGAAGATTCAAGAAAAAAAAAAAACAGGGGGAGACAAGTAAGCTGAGGCTATCTGCATTTTGGAAAACATGAAGATTTTCATATATATATATATGAACAAGTTTGCACCAGCTACAGTTAAATATGGTCTGTTCCACTCAACTTTTCAAATGCTACTTTATTTGCTTAGTATTCCCACATTCATGTACACTTTTCAAGAACTAGTGGACAAAGGAAAAAGTTTTAAGATGAATATTCATTCATAATATTGTAACCAGCAGCAAAACAAAAAAACCAGCTAAGATCAAAACACAGAGCAGATGCTTTCAAAATCAAAGTAATTTTTTACACATTTTTAACTGCTGGGAAGAGGCCACTCTCCTCCCATACACACTTGAAAGTAAATACCCATCACCCCTCTTTCACCGAAAGCTTATCTTAACTCAAGCACATAGTGCTTTTACTCTGCTGAACTTTCAATGATCTTCACTTCAGACTACCTGTATGTATAGAGCTGTGGAATCAGAATGGAAAAACCTACAGCTTCTGCATTAGGAGCGGAATTTGACCCTAGAGAAGTCCTAAATTTATTACAAGTTAAGTGGTTTTAGAAAATGACTGGTCTGTTTATTTGTCTACCTCCCCAATTCAGTTTTATTTTGTAGGAATCAGCAAGTTTAACTCTTAGTAATTCCACAAAAGACAAATGTTACATTTAATATACTTTTAAGCCCTTCTAGAAATTGTCAAAGTTATTAACAAACTAAAATGTCTTCCAGTGATACTTCCATTTGTCCTACCAAGGTAGAGCTGAATTTCCCGTGCAGACTATAAGAATTTATGAACTATGAAGAAAAAAACCCCAAGATATGCTTATTAGTAAGACAACAGCCAGTGCCAAAGCACTTATGACTTGGTATGGATTTTGTACAACTACAAGCCATATATCACAATATTCAATATGCACCTCCACCACTAACGTACCTGATACACAGGCTGCTCATTATACCAAACTTTGCCTTTATGCAAAATAAATCACTGGTACACAGAAAGTACAGTTTTCTTGAAACAAATTAAGATTTAAGGAAAAAAAAACCCAAACCCAACCAAGTAAACTGCAATGTGTCCTGCATATAGCCAAGGAACACAAAATACTTCTAAGCCATCCTATTGCCTTGCACCCATCATGGAAAATACTCATGTGGAGGGAACTAGAGGAAAAAGTGTCAACTACATGTATGGTGATGGCCGTAAGAGCAGCACATCTGAAAACCATCTTTTTTTTCCTCCAAAACTCTCATCTAACTTTACAAACATTCATGCACTTTTTCTGCACACACAATATGTGAAAGTCTGCTGTTTTCAGCCATGTCCCACCAATAACCTTGGGAATCTCCAAGGAATACATTTCAGTATGGTATGCTACATCCAAACCAATGAGATTTCAGCCAAATCTGGCAGATGGGAACTGATCTCAGCTTTGCTGTTACAAATTTCATAGAAAAAGGAAGCAGGGCAGAGGAGAAACCTACCCAAATCCTGAACTCAAGGAAAGATTCACATGAAGAGCACACACCTCATTAGGTCATCCTTTAATGGAAGTCTCATGCAGGAGAGCGCTTTAAACATGATCCAGCCATAAAAAAGTATCTGTAAGTGCTTACATTCCACTGTGAGCTACAAAGCTATGGAAAGTCAAAAACTTCTAATTTCCATTATGCAAGAAACTGCTAAATTCTATTAATGGAATATTATAATTGAGTTTTCATACATATTCATGTAGTATTACGACAAAAAGTAGTATTTTGTTCAATACATTTTTACGACTGAAAAGAACCATAGCAAGCATGGCAATATTTAAGTCAAAGCAGAAACTGCTTTTCAGTTTGTATCTGGAAAGGACTTTCTAGAATATTCAGAGTGATTAGATGGAAGAATTGGAAAAAGAATGAGACAACTTGCTGTTAGATTAGATGATCTGTAGGTCGCTTCCAACTGAACTATTCCATATTCTATCCTAACTGAATGAGGACTCATTTTCAACAGATAAGGGTGAGTGGTATTCACATGTTTTGAAAAATCTGTCTTCATGTGAAGTAATCACATGGTCTCCTATATACCCAACAGCTGCATGCTAAACTTACAGCTCAGAGATGATTAATCCTGGAAAACAGTATGTCTTTTTTTTTTTTTTTTTTAAGAATTCTGTACACTTTCACCTCTTGTCAAAGTAGACAGGATTCTCCCTACCAGAGGGACTTACAAGTTACTAGAAAAATACAAACACTGCCCTTAGGCAAATCTGAAAAAACTATTAAAATCTAATAAATTGTTTATAACAGCAACAAGGCTAAGAGATTCTCAAGAATACTGTTTTCTTCCTCAAACCAAAAAGAGAATTGCTACAGCTTCTAGAGCCATGTCATTTTTATGTATTACTTGAATAAACCTGTCAGAAGACCTTGAACCACAGACCAAAATACAACTCTGAAGTGCAAATTATTTGATACTGAATGCAGAAAGTATATCAAAATAAGATAAATGAGAACAGCACAAGTACCTCCAGTTTTGGAGACTTTAACCATTTCATGTCACATAATCGGTCATCATTTCAGATAACACCAAAACTAACTAAAAAAAAAAAGATTCAATAGTCTCCTAAATCATTCACCTGTCTCAAGCGCATAGCTCCTCGTGCAAAGATTTTAGATATCAAAATATTCTTAAGACATTTCCCAAACAGTTGCTTCAAGTCTTCTGCCAGTTTTAAGTATCATGAGGAACAATACAGACAATTTAGAAGTGTAGAATATGCATTATTCTCTAATCAAGCTGAAAGACACAACTGTCTCATAAGTATTAGATGCTAACCTCTATCTGCTACAGCTCAATATAAACTTCTACCATCACATGCACTTATCTATACTTTAAAAATATAAATGTGCAATTTAATAGTTACCTGAACCTCCGAATTAGAGTCAACGGGTTGAAGCATGAACCAGTTCTCTTTTCCTGTGTAGTTGCATAGATCTTCTTTTTTGATTGACACCTTTCCTGGGGGAGGAGGGCAGGGAGAGATAAGCATAAATATCGCTTTCATCTGAACAGGACAAATTTGATTTTTGTTTAAACTCTTTCTTTGTGTGTGGTTTTTTTTTTTTTTTTTTTTTTTTTTTTTTAAATCTTATTATGCTGTATGAAAAGCTTATTGAAACAAGAACATGAAGCATAAGTAAAGCAGAAAATAATTTATATAAAGCCAAATTAAGTTAATTATGATGTGTTACCTTGGATATCACTAATAACAAGATTAGGTAAAATAAAGAACACACTTGTGGCTGGAAATAACATAGAAAAAGATTTGAGAGAACAGTAATGGTGTTGAAGAATGCTTAGGAAACTGAAGGTACATGCCTTTTACTCTTCTGATTGCCATTTGGAAGGCTGTTATTATACTAAATTATCTGGCATCCTGGTGCAAATTATTTCCTTCCTCAATTCAAGTAACTTGAAGGCTTCTTCCACAGCAGACTGTTAGAGTTTTATAGCAACTGTATCCAAACAGCAGCTGCAATACAGCCATTACACAGTGGGGAAAAAAACCCCCACCAATAAATCCACCTCCTGTAATTCTTCACCTAAACTACGTAAGTTGTTGCAAAATGCTTTATAAGTGACTCACAGGTTGCACTGACAGAGGCGGGGGGGGGAATAAAAAACCATCTATAAATAGTGTTAAGAATTATTCCACAATTGGTTCCTTAAAGATCTACAGGTAGTGACAATTATTAAAATATTCCAATGAAACAGAAGTGGAGATAAAACAAATAGTCTTACAGTCTCAATACTTCTTTAATTCTATAAAATGTCCTATTAGCCTAAAAAATAAACATATTTTAGTATAACAGAACAAAGCAAGGAAACAAAATCCTGCTTTTCAAACTTTTAAGAAACACATAATTTAAGTGCACTATACACTGTGTTTTGAAAAATGCATCACTTTAATAATTATATCCTTAATACTACAGATAACAATACTGAAAATAACCAAATGTTACACAAGATGTAGATAGTATCCCAGAACTTACCTATACGCAGGTCTTTCTGTAAAACACTTTTATCATAAATGTAGAAGGACAACCACTGGAATGTTCTTGGAATCTCAAAGTAAAACTCTTCCCCAAAATAAGGGCTGAAAAGAAAGACTGAAAGTTAAAATAGAAAAACACTTTGATGTTTGTCTTCTGTATAAATTACATAAAATGCTACATTTTGATGTAGCGTCAAAACCCAGACCTTGGCCTTTAGCACTATACTGATCTATCATCGAAGCTATCCACAAACATTTCATTATAAGAACATACAATAACATTGCAAGTTAAAAATTCATGAGAATGCCTTACCTATGTTCAAAACAAGAAAAAAAAAATAAAAATCAGAGTGCACACAAAGAAAGTGTTGTCTCCTCTGCAATTTCAGTTCTATTTTTCTGTCTTGAAATTATTCTAGTTGGTTCTCTACCCATGCCAAATGACTTCCTGAGACACAAGTTTTATGTTTCTCTTTTTTCATTCAGTATGCAATTAAATGACAATGTCTTAATTACTTCACTAACTGACATTTGTTCAGCTCTAACTTCCATGTCAAATTTGATGCCCAAAGATTCAGACCTGTAGAAAGAAGCCATAACCATTAGCAACTATGAAACAGAACAGTGAAAAAGAGAAATGTTAATCTCAAATACACATGTTCTCCCACATGCTGAAATGGTCACCACATTTCTCCATTCTTCTCTAATGAAGTCCAATATAATGTTTACAGTTCACTCTACTTAACTGTCATTTGCACAGCCCTCTAGGTAAAAAGACTCTGGGTTCCTCTACTTTAGACATCTTTCACACAACGTGTTGGTATCTTCACTCAAGGAATCTATACCTCCATTAAACTGAAGGAGTACTTACTGATACAATCACAGTAGTCAAAACGTTGTATTTCAAAAGACTGAACAAAACCACAGTGTTATTTGTTGTCACTACAAGTTATAAATTCTGAAAATAAGTGCATCCACAAAAAAAACCCTGCTATTTCGGAACTACCAGATTCTTAAACTTAAAATACTTTCCATTAAAATGTATTAACAACACCAGGGAATGAAACTAATTCAGCTTCATGAAACTAACTTTAGCCTCTGCTTTCTTTCTACAGAAAAGTACTGTGATGACAGTTACACCAAACTCAGAAACAAAGGGTTTGTTTGTTTCCCAGTAAAGTACCATTCTGACACTGTACTGTTACAATATTTTATTGAACTAATACAAGTATGCTTATGTTTGGAGCAATCAGTTCATATTATTACCTACCCAAAAGGATACTAGGAAGAACAGGATATCCCTACTCTCTTCTCTCCAAAATAATTACAGAAAAAACACCAAATGCTTAAATACCAATGGTTCATTAAATAAGTTAAAAATAAGAGAGCTGTTAATTAATTTAAAAAGTGGGTAAGAACACAGGTGAAAAATCTAGTATTCCAAATTTCTAGAACTGATTTTTAGGAACAAGAGCTTTAACTGCAGGAATTCTTTATGAGGAATTTCACAAGTGAAAATGTTTCCTTTGTTCAAATGCAGACCTTTACCATAGGCTTCAAAGCAGACAAATTGGCATTAGCCTTTGCACTACACTGAGAAATAATTTAAGAAGTCTCAGTTGAAGAATTTGCCTGTGGTTTTTCAGCCCCCCCCCCCCCTTTTTTTTTTTATTTCAAAGCCAACAAATTCAGCTTTGATTTCGAGTGCTGGGTTCTTCATATCAGCACCACCACTACAGGTATAAATACATGAGCATTACCTTTAGCAGCAGTGCAGCCCTAAGCAGCCTTAATTTCCTTATTACCTTCACTGCTCATTTTAATTGTATTGACACAATAACTCAGACCAGAAAAGATGAAACAAAGGCTTATTTTAAACTCAGGTCAGTTCTGTGATATGGCTGCCCTAATAGCTACACAAATAATAGTTGCACCAGTACAGAGAGACATCACAGCGGAAAGAGTAAATAGTGGGTGAACTAGCTGGCACTGGTATCAAGAGAAACTCTGCTACTAACTCAGCTTCAGCCAGACATCTTAGGAGGAACACTAGACTACAACATACATCAATAACTTCCTATTGCTAAGTGTCAAGTCCCTATTCTTCCTGGATCTATATAACTCTGTGTATCCAATCATAACCAGATAGTTAGGCTGGGATGGAGACTATTAGCAGAGACTTCCAAAAACCTATTTAGCAGCCATATCCTATGGCTAAAAAGAGCCAACTTCACAACTATTCCCGCCCCCCCCAACCAATGATCAGCCACTAACAACGATTATTTTGACCTCAACATTACATGAAGTCTCAGATTTGGCAAGAAAGAGCAGGTCAATAGCATAAGCGTAAACAGAAGGTGATGCACTGTTTTATTCATATTGATACATTTCTCCTTACCTAGATTAACACCACTGCCTTATGAATCAGTCATTGATAATTCTTTAGCAAAGTATGAGGGACAGAGAGAAAATTTAAGGTTGAGAATACAAAGGATTAGTAAAGAAATTCTTAGCTGGATACAGAACTGGCTGAAGGGGTACAATAGGTTATACCAATGAGGAATAATTAAAATGGAGAACCTACTCAACCTGTTCCTCAGGGATTCAGTGAATTTAGCACTTTCATTTGTGACTTTGATGCAAGAACTTTAAAGACTGTGACGGATGCAAAATTAGAAGATAGTGCTAATTCAAAGGACGACCAGACTGTCATACAGGAAGAACTGGATTACAGTAATACAGGAGATTAAATTTAAATGCGTGACATACTCCTTTGCCCTTCCCTTCCTTGTTACATTACACTGGCAGTTCTATGACAGAAACTGACCAATGCCCCTAGATCTGTCATTTGATAAAAGCAACAGTTATGTCGACAAGAGAATTAATTTTTGCTATAAACTTGCATTCACACAAAGTTCAGTTTGAAAAAAAGAAACTGAATTTAGTTTAAAGAAAAAAAAATGCAACACACATACCACAACCCCTCCTGTCCCCAATTCCTCATATTTGACCATAGATATTTGAGGAGGCTCACAAATGTTATTTAAACTTTCCAAAGGAAAAAATTTTCTTTCTTCAGAACCCACAGAAATCCCACACCATGTCAGGAAATATTTCTTGAGTCATTAGTCAAAATATCCCTCTTTCAGTATTAATTCATGTTTTTCTAACTTTGAAAAGTCATTTGCCTCACATCTGCACTCTAACAATAGTCCCAGTGCTGGTGGAAGCCCAAACCTATTTGCACATTTTAAAAATACGTTTCTTCATTAGTTTTCAATCACCATAGTCAATGATAATTTTAATTCTAGCGATAATTACTTCCACAGATGTTTAACTAGCGAATACTCGTAGAACACAGTTTAGATTACAGCTAGTATAAACTTGCAACCCAGAATACGGTGACAAAAACAGACTGTGAATTACACGTGTAAGAAAAAGCAAATAATATAAACCAAAACCAATTAAATTCAAAGTTGTATTTATGACTGAAATTATACTGCACTACACCTTACTGAAAAGCAGTTTATAAAGTTTTCAGACTAACAAGAAATCAGAGCTTTCATCTTCCCTTCCAGTACCTCTAGGTTAGTACAGTATTCTAGTTTAACACAGTAACAATCAACAAAATGGTATAATTAAGTTTCTGGAACAAGTGTCAGCCTTCATAACTGCATACACACTAGTAATTGAGTGTAAGCATCTAACTCATAGAGGATGACTTATTTTATTACATTTCATCAGTTTGTATGGAACCGTACTCGTGCTGTAAATCTCACTTAACACAGTCATAATTCAGAGGACGAAGGAGTTCCTGTGTAGTCAGTGGAGACAGAAAGGCATCGATGGGCAAAGAGCGATTCAGAACACTGACTTCTAACTCCTAATAAAACGTTCTCAACTTAGAAATATTAATTCCATATCACCTGAAACATTCTCAATTTGAGTGGGAGGTGTGTGTCACTTGAGACCTCCCCCCTCCAAATTGTTCTTTTGTTATAGTGAGATTTCTCTTCCTTTCCTCTGTAAAGTACTGATGGCATTTTTTTCATTTAATCAAGTTCCAGTTAAAACCAACACTATTTAAAAAAATTTTGAAGGATCTAAGGCAATTTATTTTATCAAATATTTTACCATGCAAGTAATTATTATTAGCTGATTAAAGTATATAAATTTAATAATTTGTAAACAGAACATAATAAAAATATCTGCATAAACATCAAATGTAATGGGTCTTGTTTCTAAGCATAGTAGTAACTTTTAGGGTTTCAACTCTTAATACATGTCAAAAATCAGACAGCAAAGTCTTTCTTTTTAAAACATACGTTGGGTTCCCTTTTACCCATCAAAGTACCGTCTATTTGAAGGGAAATTTTAAGTTTCTGCTTGATCGATACATTCTCTTTAACATTATTCTCTGAAGATTACTCTTCAGAGTTTGTTTTGGTAATCAATCTCAATTGCAGTCAGTTAAATTCTGAAAAATTTCTGGATCTGACTACAGCAGTTACAGATCAGGAATATGAGCAAAATATTTGCTCCTGATTGCATGCATGCGGTGTTTGCTTTTCATGCAGAAGCATAAGGAGGCTTTACAACGATGTTTTGAAAAAGTAAAATTCCCTATTTAAATTTGTCATATAAGCAGTACGCTGTTCCTCACTCGGAAACATCTAGAAAGATAGCTCGAAGAACAAACTAACAATAAAACCACTGGAAACAACAAGAATTAGGAAAACTTTCAAGAGTTTGAACAGGCTTTCTGGGTTTTAAGAGGAAGGTTTACTGTCTCCTCCAGGTGACTGAAACTGTCACTCAGATATTCTGAACAACGCAGCTGCAATGATGCTTCAGTATGGGTCATCAGTGAACTTAAAGAGTTTTGAGACATAAAAGCGCCTACACCACTGCAGCTATGTTATCACAACTTTTTTGTTTGTTTTTAAGGCTCTAAGACGGTAGCAGAAACTACAGCTAAGTGCTGCTCAGGGAGGCAAAGCAAGCCATTCTGTGCGAGTACTGGTTACAGTTCCCAAAACAAGAATTTCAGGAGCGAATGAGGCCTGTTCAGGGGGACATCTTACAGCACACAAGACTTGTATACATGGAAAAGTTCCGGTTCCTTCATTCTAGAAACAGGTTTTACAAGACAGACACTAAAAGCAGAATTCCACCAATACAGACCAACTGCATGTCAGAAGTAGGAAATGACATGGAGAGCAAGTATCAAGCAGATTTCTTTCCCTTGGAAACAACCTGGTAAGAAAAAGAATGGTATGCTGCCCAATGGAACAGAATAAAGTAATAGTGAATATTTTAGCATGCTTCATTTTAAAAGCACTGTACAACTCACAAGCCTTAATTCTGCCTTCTTTCAACTACTCTCACGATTTACACATTGCTGTAACATTCCTGAGTAGTTGCCATGAGTCAGCTCTCATTTTAAAGAGGTACAAGCAAAAGCACGCGCACATTGATACATATCTTGTTTTTATTCTGAACTGAGGCAGTCTCGCTTATCATCTCCATTTAAAAATTAAGCTTACCTTGAAGATTTTTCAACTACTTGTGTACGAAAAACTTCTTCTTGGTCCAAGTTTATGGTACAGAAAAAGTCTCTCATTTTGTTGGGTACTAAGTGTTTGGCATCATCTGTAAATAAAAAAATGACTGTAAATATTGAAGGGGAAAAACCCACAAAATATTAGGCACAAGAATTTTACAGTTTTAATGTGTGTTCAAAATTTACTTTTCCATTCAGTTACCATGTATTTCCATAACCATTTTCAATTAGTAAGATCCAACAGTATACAGAAACTGCTGCATCCAACTCAGGCGGACAGAGAGTCGACAGGAAGAGGAGAGCACACTGACTCATGAACACCTCTTCCTCCAGCACCTGCACTTTCCCTTCAGAGGTCTCATCTTGGGCTTGACCCTGCACAGCTTGCTAAATCCGAGAAGCTTGCAGCCTGAGGTGATGTGGCATTAGATCAGAAGACCAAGACATGATCTGGCTGAGTTATTGTTCACCTGGTATTTTCTCCGCAAATATTTTGGCTAAAGAAAGCTAATTAATACAAATTTACCCATCAAACCTTAATTTCATTTTTCACAATGAACAGTTGATTTTAGGTTGACTGATATATTTTCAAAGGTTCAGCTGTAAGTACTGTTTATTTTTCCCTAACTGTCTGGTCTAGTAGGAGGGGAAAAATCACCTGCTGACTAAATGCAACATGGACAAGAACAAGTAGAAAAGGAAGTTTCTAATGAGACAGGATGATTGTCAACACAGGAATACAAAGGTTTGCTGGGCATTGAGTCCAGGCCACTGCAATAACACACACTGGACATCAGGTAGCCCTTTTTGGAAATGGTTACTTCTAAGTAGTTATAGCTAAAACCAGTTCCCAATGCTCAAATTGGAAAGCTCTTCCAAAATCTGAATGCTGCAGGCATCTACATTTATTTACGACAACACTGTCCTTTAGCTTAAATGTTTATTTCCCCCTGGAAGTTTCCTTCCCCTCTGAATGTCTTTGAAGACAGCAAACAGACTCTTTTCACCTGTTACTCTGTTAGAAGAAACAAGCCAGGCTTTTCTGGTACTCTCTCCTATGAGGGGCTCCTAATCGGTGAGCAGCCACTCTCTGTCCCTCTTCCACTTCAACTGTTACCTTAAACACAGGCAACCAGAACTGTATTCTGCATGAGGTCCTAACCAGGACCTTTTACAGTAGCACCCACCCTTACCTGTTACTGGAAATACCTCTCCCAGTGAAATGTGGAATCAACATTATCTAAACTTTATATAAGGTATTAAAAAGTACTATGATGCAAACTACATCGAAGTGTTGAGTTTTAATTACTTATCATGTCTGAATAACATGCCACCTCCACTTTCAAAGTCCACAGCTTGAAACTAGATTTGAAGTGTCATACATATATTCATTTTTTTAAAACTGCAGATATGAAGCACGGTGGAGTAAGCTTTATTGTCTGTGCTGCTAAGATGTAAAATCAGAATTTTCTTTTCTCTCTCTCTCCCCCCATCGCCTCCCCCTTTTTTGGGGTTAAATAGATTATTACAGTCTTGAAAGTCAAGTCAGTAATGCTTGGCATTGGAAAGGCTGTATCCGAGCAGAGAATGTGACAGTTTAACAGGAGCAGAGACTGAACTTCATGCATGATGTTTTCTAAGTCAGGGATACGTATGCTGACAGAAAGCATGAACTGACACTTAAAGCATCCACAGTCAAAACTTGTGCTCTCAGAAGCATCAATGAGCTTTTCATCAACTTGGGTGTGGGAGAGGAGGAAGGATACATATTATTTTTAAACACCACACTTAACATTGACAGATTGGGAGACATGAACAGAACCAGTTTTTAATGCCATTAGACTTCAAAAAGAGACTAAATTCAAAATTACCCTTAAGTGAGGCACTGCAGAAGAACCAAGAAAAGCATCAATGATTGAACATTGCCTTAGGGGGGAAAAAAAAAAAGGGAGATCTATTTTAAGAAAACGTATGAAAGAAAATACAAAATTAAATTCATGAAAGAGGCTAGTAATTCCCAGAGAGCTTCTGATACTATGGTTTGTATGAACTGTGTCAGTTGTTCCTAATAAGAATCTTTTATTTTTTAGTTAATACTTTGTAGCTTCACCATCCCATTTTTACATAAAATATTTAAGATATAACATTACTTTATCACTTTATCAGCACTTTAAATGCACTGTACTGTGGACTTTGAAAGGAAATTACAACTATTATAGCTTAATCTTTTCTTAAAAGAGTAAAAATTAAGCGTTTCTACATAATCCACAATTTTTCTGTCTACTATACTGCAGTCTTTCAGTATTAAAAGAAACCTTCTACCCAAGCGAATAGAAGAAATAGAAGTTTTGATTTTCTAATGAGATAAAAACCTTTACTTCATAGCCCAAGTGTTTAGCTTTAAGTCACCGACAAATTTATTGAGGTTTTGGGGAGGCAGGGGGGATGATTCTCAGTTCTGAGTTAAACATAACCTCAGAGCACTTGTCAGGTGAAGTACAGGGCATGAGATTTCACATCTTTCCAAACACCTCTCAATATCTGTGACTGTGGGAGACTTTTCAGGCATATACTGGTCCAACTCTTCCAAGAAGCTTATTTTCTTAAAAAAAAAAAAAAAAAAAGCCCAAGTCTTTGATTGATTACACTAAGTCTTACTTTTTCCTCAAAAACCTAAGGCTATAACAGTTGCATAAAAATCAAGTACGAACACCATCAGATATCTGCTTGAGTGTTTAGATTTTCAGTGCATTCATCAAGTATACAATTCTGCATTCTGAAGACCGCATGTTTCACTGTTCAAAGGATGCCAAGAAAAAAAGGTAAGAAGCAAGAGCAGTATACTGAGGAAATGTTCACCAGTGTTTTCCAAGGCTTTGTTTAGAAAGTGTAGGTAGTATGAATGGTTAGTAAGAAACACCAAATAAAGTTGTTTTGGGGAGAAGACAGAAATTAAACCAATCTTAGATCTAACTGTGGAACTACATTTCAAGCCTCTTCACAGAGGCTGTCATTTAAAACTATATAGTGTGATAATTAAATTTGCAGTTCTAATGATGAAATGTGCAAGTGATGAAACAGCAGCAATAACACTCTTACTTGTTTTGTATTGACCATATCAATTCACCAGTTTCAGTCACTGGACTAACTTAAGCCACAAATTATTTTCACGTGACACATTTAGTAGCCTAATTCAATAGGGAAACTATGAAATGCATCACTACAATAATAAACATCAACCTCTTTATTTTGAAAAGATAGGAGTTCACAATTGCAGTTAGTTACCTGACTTTTAAATTAACTTTATTGCCACTCAGCTACTTTGGGAAAACAGCAAAACATAATAATAGTAATTTTTTAAAAAACCAACCACACTTTGGCCAATTATGTGTATTGGCTTGGATTTTAAAATATTTAGAAAATATTATTTAGGTTCACTATATAAATACCTAGTAAAAACCTTCCTTCAAAATAAGATTAGCTCAACCCTAAACAAAAGGGAAAAGCTGCAATGCTAATAAAACCTCAAGCGTTACAGCAATAGGAATTCAGGTGTACATTTAATAAACTCATATCCTCCACATTACTTTAATGTTATGAGTTAGTAATAAGAGCAATGGAGCAACCTACCAAATTCAACCGTTCTGTCAAGCTCCCTTGCCTGCACATCATTTGTTAAATGCAGACACTACATGAAAACATCAAGTCAAAGCTTGGTCACTGTTAACAGTACATCAGAAACTAAGCAAAAGCAGGAGGTGGGATAGGTAAATGCTATTGACAATATCCTCCATCAAGTGACAGTACGCAATTAGTGTACATCCTCTGACAGGGACCCGGAACCAAGACACTTAGAAGACATTTATGCACACAAACTCGAAAGCCTTCGCTTCACAGGACTAAACATATTGTATAGCAACAATTAAATCCAGTCCAGGAGTGCAGCATAATCCCAGATAACCATACAGTGCTAACAACTTAGTGCAAGAAGTCTGAAAAAGAATATGCCCTGAATTTTGTCAAATGACAACAGAGACATTTTCCAAGCGTTCCACTTAGACAGGTTTCAGTAAATACACCAAAAATCAAAGCAACTAGAATAATTTACCACCTAGAAATTCACTACTGTATGTCATAAAATAAAAACAGAAGCTAGTTATACAGCTTAAAACACTACACTATGAGATACGCCTAAAACTACAACATCCACGTACCTTCATAAAGCACTTTTGTCATAAAATAGAGCCACCAATTTAAAAGACTCATCATAAAGGAAAGACAGACCTTCAGTGGATTTCTGGTGGAAACCTGCTAAAGCATAATACCACATTTTCAAAAAATACGATGGGGTCTTAAACTGATAAGACTAGTTCATCTTGCCTCTTACTTGAAAGCCCGAGGCAGGAGACTGGCTGCAAACACCGGCATCCCACAGAACAGACAGAGTACCAGGGACCGCAAATGTGTTCCTACTCCATTTTTTCACTGCTAGGTATGTAACAGCTAGTTAAGTCATCTTTAAGTATATGCCTCAATTCTAAATCTGTTGTGATGATTTGTATAACATCACTAACTTTAGATTTTACCATCTATTCGTGTATTGCAAAACAACAGTATAAGTAAGAACTTACTGCAGATGGTGATTTCTATACATGCAGAATTACACAGAACTGACATTACCTCATTAACACTAGCACGCTCTCTCATGCAACACACAAAATGAGTCAGTGTCAAGTCTTGTAGTAGTTTAAATGCCAACAAAGCTTAGGCACTGAAATGTACTCCACTTCTAAGAAACATGTTACAAGGAATTCTTACAGACTATGCACAACTTTCCAAAGTGAGCTCTGCTACTGCTAATCCCTCCAAATCAAGGGGGATTACATTATTACATTTGTTTATTGTTGTTCATTCAGAGGGTTTTCCCCTAAAAAAACACATTAGTAAAATACTAGCAAGAACTGAAAATAAAACAGTATGTGCTGTGCAAAGAAGCCAGAGCATCTAAGGATTTGAGGATTTGCAAGCTTCCACAGCATATTTAACTCATATCTTTTTTTTTTTCCAAAGTGTTTTGTTTTGTTAGAAGAAACAAGTAGGTTTACAAAGTGATTTTCGCACTGTTTCCAAGATGCATCTTCTACTCATTTCCAAACAGACTCCTACAGTTCTTAAAAGGTCCAACTTTGGCAAACAACTCCTTACGTATTCCCTAGGAAGCAAGTCACAGTCCTCAGTTTACCATTACTTTTGCCAGGTAATCGAACATTCAAAGTTACAATACAACAGCAGGCTCAATCCAGAACACAGAAATAGGACAATAAAACTAGTTTCAACATAAGTCTTGAGACATTTTGGGTTTTGTCTTTTGACGCTTAATGGAAAACTTTTATCAGTTTTAAGTATCACAAAACGTAAAACTCTGTCAACATTGGACAACACACCATTCAAAAAAACTTTACGATAAAAGTTAGGAAGCAGAATGGTGTCAATAAATAAGTCAGTTTCAGTAATTAATGCCTAAACCCCAAAACTAACTATTTTTTTTGCCTACAGGCCAGCTGGCATGTATTATTTCTGTGATAACTGCTAACAACATAAGATCCCAGTAAGCGTGTGTTCAGCCTTGTCTACTCAACAGGCAGTCACTCTCTACGGCTAACACTGTAGCCAGACTACCTCCAGCTATACTTCGTGCAGTCTCCTATTTTCATGACCTACTCTTCTATTTACAGAAGACACATTCAGGCCTACACTGCATGACGATACCTAAGTAAACACGGCTCCATTCCTTTACCAAACCTAATCCTTCAAGAGATTTTCACAACCCGTTCTCAGTCCCAGCGCCGTACCAGATTCAACTTGTTTTGCTTCATTCTCAAAAAAGTCGATCGACCGCGTGAGAAAGGAAATAAATGGGTTGCATCTGAATTGTATGAATGTATTTTGATACCCCTTCAGGAAGCCGCTGCACATCCTGTTTCTCCTCCTGGCTTTGAAGTCCTCCCGCGCCGCACCACACTATCTCTCTTCCTCCCCGGCCCCTCCTCCCCAGCTCATCCTCTGGTTTCCCACGTTACTGAATGTATAGGTACTTTTAGTCAGCACTTCCTAACCACCAAAATAAAGTCACCAGCCTCCCTCCCTGCCTCCCTCTCACTCGCACACACGCCACACAAAGAAACAGGCGCATTAATGACCGTTTCCAGAACAGCCCTCTACCACCAACTTCCTGCACATCAATAATTTCGCAATTTCTGCTTGACAAACAGACTCCGATGCCCGAGGTAGGGACGGGAAGGGGCATTTCTGCTCGCCCGCTAGCTCAAGGAAAACCTCCGGCCAACGGATGCTTCCCAGCCGCCCCGGGGCCCCAACGGCCCCGCCGCATCCCTCCTCCCGACCGCCCGGCCCCTGGGCCGCGCAGGCCCCCGCCCGCCACGAAACCCCTTCTCGGGCCCTCGCCCCCGGGGCTCTCCTCGCCGCCCGGCCCGAGGGGCACCGCCGTGAGGAGCTGCTGCCCCCCGAGCGCTCCCCGCGGCCTCAACGGCCGCCGCCCGCCCGCCCCGCCGCCGGGAAGGAGCGGGAGCGGCGGCGGCCCGCGCCGCGGAGCCAGGGCAGGAGCGGGCACCTCAGCGCGGCGGCCCCGGGCGCTCGCCCAGTCCAGCCCGGCCCGGCCTCACCGCGGCCGCAGCACCGCACTTACAGATCTTCCCCCGGAGGTTCTGCAGCACCCGCACCTCGTCGCCGCCGCCGTCCCCAGCCGCCATCGCCGCCGCCTGCGCAGTGCAGTGCGCCGCGGGGGGAAGGGAGGGAGCGGCCCGGCCCCGCCACACGCCCGCGAGCCGCCGCCGCTCCGCCCCCGCCGGCCACCGCCCTCGGGGGGCACCAGAGACCGAAGCGGGGCGGGGGGCGGCCGGGCGCATGCGCGCTGGCGGCCGTCTCCCAGCAGGCCCCTGCGCGGCGGTTCCGCCCTGGCGGTGAGGGCGGCCCGCGGCCAGGCCCGGGCTGGGCAGCTGCCGGCCCGAGGGGGTCTGGTTGGTCCGCCCGCGCTTTGCTCGGTGCCCGGTGGTCTCGGTCCTGACCGCCCTGTTCCTTTGCGACAGGGGCAGAGGGGCTGTAGCTGCGAGGCACGTTATTTACCATATTGGTATTCATCGCATTAAACGGCTGAAACGAGTGACGGAGCCGGTTCCTTTGATCTCTGGCGTGCGGAGCGCCTGTCTCTGTGAAAAGCACGAGATGGCTGCTCTTGAGTCTTCCTCTGCTGTCGCTTGTTTACATCTGGCTGTTCGGCCACATAAGAAATGCCATAAAACATGTAGGAAATGGTTCCGCTTCCAGTGGTGCCCGAGCAAACAGGTGCCGTGCTGCCTGCAAAGGGCAGCGGGCAAGGCTTCGCTCGCGGGGTCCTGAGGCACCTGGAGGGGTTGGCAGACGACAGAAAAAGCACAGCAGCAGCCTGCCTTCATCAAGAACTAAAGGGCCTTTGCATCATGGCTTATACCGACGTTTCTTGATGATACAGACCGTAATGTGAAACTCTCTGGGGTCTTGCTGACCTCTGGAGTTCGCCCCAGTCCCACATCGGTGGTGGGCGTCTTTCTCAGGTCTGCATAATCCACGCAGCTGTCATGTCCAGGTTGGTGACACTTGGGCACACGCTGAGGGTGCATCAGCCTCCAGGCCCTGTAGGCACAGAGCTTGGTGAAAGCCTTTAGTGACTGACATGTCCTCGAACAGAGGCATTTCAGTGGGCTAAAGCTGTTCTAGAGAGCAGTAGAGGACTTGAGTTCTTCACTTTACGCTTAGAAAGCCCTCCTCAGTCTGTTCTTCTGCTACAGCAAAGGGAATTCTGGAAAGTTTCAAGCCAGCATCTGTCATTTGTCTCTTAACTGAAGTCCTCTGCCATGGTGCGCTGGCCATTTTTTATTTCTCCTGCACAAACCTTGACATTATTATTATATGGCATCAAGCCATATAATCTGACAGTCAGGCCCTGCTGTGACGCTTCATTCCTTGGTGGCTTTTCCTGCACCCAACTTCTCCCCTGCTGCCCCCCCGGCAGCGGTGAGGTTCCTTCCTCATCCCCACACTCCACATCGTGGTCAGGGAAGGACAGGTATGTGTTTAAAGCTGGCAGGCAGGGGGTTGCTGAGGAATAAGCTGCTGCTTCACCGCAGTAACAGGTGTATTTGTATGCATGCAAACCCCAAATCTGCACAAAGACATGAGTTTGCATAAGCTGAATTTTAACCTGTTAGAAATGAGAGGTTCCTCTACAGTACAAATTGAGGATTTAATTATCTACAGTCGGCTACCTAGGTTGGCTGCCCAGTCTGACCAGTGGCTGGTGAACTGAGGCTAACCCAGGCAGAGTCAAGAGCCTTGATGAGAAACGTAGCAGGTAGCACTCTGAGAATGAAGATGTATGCTTAAACTGTGGGTAGCAACATTTTAAAAGTTAGACCATGTGACTCTAGTTGTTCCATGCTCTCTCAAAAATTATGATTACAGTTGGAGTTTACTGCTTAACTTAGCATCAGCTTCCTTCAAACCACAGACCTCCTATCGACATTATCAATGCAACTTTTAGTTTTGCCATTATCCAATTTCTGACACTCCATTTTATTTTAAAAGTGCTTTGTTTTAATCTAACATACAATATTCAGAATATTGTTTCAATTGCATAACCTTCATTCTCAGCCTCTCTTTAAGTTACACCTCTATGTATGCTCTAAGAGCATCTCTATGACAGGTAGGTCTGTTCAGCTAAGGACATAGTTAAGACAAACACGCGTGTGCCAAGTTGCAAACTTAAGTGAAAGATTTCTTTATTTAACAATAAGGATGCAAGTATGGGGATCTTTGCTCTTGTGATACAACCTTTTACGTCAGCCAAGGTGTTGAATTATCAGTGATAACTGGTACACTAAGGAAGTTTAGAACAAGTAACAGTCACAATGACACTTAGTGGCTTATTTCATATGCTTCAGCCTGTAGTTCAGCTGTGTCATGTTATCTCACTTCACAGAAGACTAGTATCATTCAGTGTATTTGCTCTAATTTTGGGTATAGCGTAAATGAGGATTGACTTACATTTTGTTTAGATGCACAGACTTTGGGATGATCCACTTGCTTTTCTAATTAGCATTTGAAATAGAGAAAAATATATGTTATACACAGCAAACTTCTAAATTTTTTAGTTTAGTTACACATCTCTCTGATGACCATCCCAAAATGACCTGCATAATTTAGTTTAAATTTAATTTTTAGTTGAAGTTACAGACTAGTGACACCTAGCTAAAGGGGGGAGTACTTTGAATATGCGTAATCTTCTACTTTGTATTTATCTTCATATTTCCTTATGCAATTAGATATTTGCATTCTGAACTACGTTTCTTGACAGGAGTCCCAAAAGATTTGAAGTACAGTGTGTAAAATGCACAATCTATACTGCAAGGCTACTATCAGAATTGAAAATAATTTCTAAAGTTTCGGGTCCTCATGATAACATGTTTAAGATGTTGCAAAGTATTAAACACAGTTCACCTGCCTTCCAAGTCCTTTAAGATACGGAGCAGGTAGATTCTGTTCACCTCAGCATTGTGTTCACCCTTAATGGTATGATGCCAGGAGATACCATCACTTCCCTTGAGCTCTGGCGTGTTCTCGATTCACTGTTCTGACCTTAATGAAGAGAATGTTTGGTAACTGTGTTGCTTAATCTTCTAATGAAATAACTATTAGAAGATACATATCTCTGGGTCTTACAGATTATGTAAGTATTAACATAACTTAAAAAATGGAGAGACTTACAGAAAAATAGGAAGATGTTATTTTAATTAAGCAAAAACAGTGTTATAACCACTCTTTCTAAAAATAAAATTAGACTCTTTATCAATCCTTAACATCTGCATTTAATATTTTCTTCTAAACAAAAATACAGATGTGATTATGTAGCAAATTACAGTCTTTGACAACGTATAGTATTTACCTTCTCTTACACTTACTTTAATTCTAATTTGGTCATTAATACTTGACTCATTACTGCAACGTGTAACTTGTAGTAAAAGTGCCACAATTGAACTATAAACATGACATTGCGATCTTAAAACTGCTTTGCTATAAACTGTAGAGAATATACAGAGTTACAAAGTCATTGTGTTTTTATCAAAATATACAAACCCCCCCAAACCTAACACAAGCTATCAATATTTTTCTTATGAATTATACAGTTATATAAAATATTTGTAAAATTATCTTTATATTTATAAATATTCTACCTTATTTGCTTTGGTCTATAATTAACATCATACAAGTCCACTTAGAAGTTATCTTTGTGTACTTTCTTTGAAACATCATCATACTTTCCTGTGTTTATTCTTCTATTATCCTTAAATGGAACCAAAGCTGCCATGAAACCAAAATTTCTCAACGGGTTCATAGCATTCACCAGTGATAGAATAAATAAGTGGACTATATTATTACTTCAATCAATACTGTATTACCATTTCAATTGTAGTTTTATTGTACCCAAGCTATAGTTTCTTTTAAAATATTCAAGAAGATGAAGTAAGTAAACAAACTTGTACCATATTTGCATGTAGAATGAAGTTGAGGTTCGCTAACCTTCGTCCCAACTTAATTTTTTATCACTTCATAGAGATGAACCTACATGACTAATTGGAAACGCAGATATAGTATAACAGAGCCCTATCATATAAACTGCAAGTTGTACACATACACCCTCTTTTTTTTAAACCTCTTAATCTCAGTTAAAATTAATCACATTTTCACAAAATAGTATCAATTGTAATATTTTGGTGATGTCTTTCAGAAGCCTGTTCTCCCAATTCTGAGCAAACTCTGAAGCCATAAGGCTCCCCACAACCCTTCGGTGTGGCAGGATGAGGAAGGCAGGAAGGCCAACACTTCTTCCTCCAGCAACCCGCTCCAGGCACCTCTCTGCTATGGGCCCACTGTGCTGGGCCAAGCGACACTGCAATGAAGCTTGCCTGGGGTGAGATGCTGGCATGGTTAGCGGGATCACTCAGAAGGGACATACGAAGGTCAGATACTGTATTTAAGGCATGGGGATGACAGGGAACCTCACAAACTGGCCCTATCCCTGTTTATACATAGGGACTGCCTCAGGGACATATATGGAAGCAAGAATCTGAGTATTTACCTACTCCTCCCAAAAGCAAAATATTTATGGGGAGTTGCTCTGTCATTTGTTGTCCAGGCATTATTCCAGGATAAGGAGGAAGATTCTGTCTAAATCTCCTCTTCTTCTGCTGAGAACAATGGTATTTCTAAAAGACAGAAGTTGCAGACCCACCAGGAGGTGGACGTTTATACACAGGCGAGGCTGTTTCATGAGAACAATTTTCACAAATGCACCTGAATAGCTCTACCAGGCCATTGATACTGGGATTTATGCAGTTTGGAAGACTGGCTATTGTGAGTTCCACTTAATCTTTATTAAATGTCTCAGAGATATCATAAATCTGGAATACTTTCCACACAAGCACTTAGACTTAACGGTTATTATGGTAACTACAAAACTGAATATGGAAAGGAAAAGAGGTTTAAACTCCTGAATATGTTTTGTAAATGTTGAGTTACAGAAAAGCACACCAGAACTCAACTGTACTTCAGCATACCCAAATTCATGAAACATTTCCCACTTTCACTTTAGAATACACTAAATTACAATTATTTTGTTTATAAACACATTATTTTTTGTTAAAAAATGCAATATATTGTTTCTGCAGCAAAAATTCCTTCTACAGAGTACACTGTGAACCTACATATTTATTTTGCCTAGAATGATTCTGACTCAAAAACAGCACTGTAAAATAGTTCAGTGACTAGTTTCCTGTAATGCTATGTAGAAAGGTTTTGGTTGGTCATATTTTTTTTTTTTTCTTTCTCTATCTATGTATGTTAGAAGTCTATTGTGGCAAAAGTATTTTGGGTCTTTCACATTAAGTTTGTATTATTGCAAACACTAGTTTTTCTTTTCGGTGTTATTTTTCCTACTTTTGCATATATTGACACGTTTAGATGAAGAAATTTGATCTTAGATGATACTAATTTGAGTGGAGACATTTCCCCATTCAATGCATCTGTATTTTCTCCAATATATAGTTTTGGATTTTTCTTCTCTTTTACACAACTGTCACTCAGAGTATAACTTCTGGAGTTAAATTTTGTGTATTTTTTACTTCACTTCCTTCTGAGCCAAGGAAATGCGGATTTTCCAGAAGTTTAGTGCTTTCATTGCAAAACTGTTCTTTTCTATCTTGTGGACCTGGACTTTTGAATAGATGCTTCTTCTGGTGCATTCCCAGAGCAGCTGCCGTCTTGCAAATTTTGGGACACTGAAAGCAAGCGTATCCTTTTCCATTATGCTCACGTACATGTCTTTGCTCATGGTTCCTTTTGGTAGAAAGATACAAGAAGCTCTGAAAGCAGAACTGACAGTGGTAGCGTTTTTCTCCAGTATGAATTCTTTCATGTATTTTGAGTGTTTCATTTAAAGTGAACGCCTTATTACAGTATTGGCAGACGAAGTCTTTGACACCCAGGTGAATACGTTCGTGTTTCTGTAGATTTCCTGGAACTGAGAAACACTTACCACAGGTTTTGCAAGTGTAGGGCTTTTCCCCAGTGTGACACCTCATATGCATTTTTAAAGTGGATGGACTCTGAAATTGTTTTTGGCATAATTCACAAATGTAAGGCTTTGAAGCAGCTACATGCCAGTGTACGTGTTCATGAATTTCTGCAGTGGAAGATTGATCCCTTTCACAGAGCTCACAATGAAGACTGGGCATTTCTGTGTTCTCTTCTTGACTGATCGCCTTTTCCTCAGGAGCATTCCTAAGTGCATACTCTCGACTACACGTGTTGTGGCTCTCCATAATGGTGTTCTTGCTTCCATGCTTTTTCCTCCATTTGGTCTTTTTCATTTTTCTTAGCTGTTTGGATTTCTTTTTTGGTTTGTAATTATAATAAGGTCTCCAGGGTTTATCACTGGAGTCCTGGTCACTTACGTCATCACACATTTCTGTCAGCTCCAGGCTTTCTGAGCTATAGAGCCTAGATGGGCTTCTGTCTTTTACGTCCATTTCTGATTCCTCAATTGCATTGTCCTGTTTGGACTCGTGTTTAGATTTTCGGCCCCTTTTACAAAACAGCTTAGATCCTAATATATGTCTTTTTACAATAGCCTCATTACCAATTTTTACTGTTATTTGGCAAAGAGGCGCAACATTGCTGTCAGTAGATGTTCCAGGTAAGGCAGGCTTTGCAATGTACGTTTCAGTTTTACTCAATTCTTGGACAGTATTTGTTGTTTTGCTAGATGAACCTCCAGATCCTGTGACGTGCTGCGTATCCTCAGTTGCTTCTGCTCTGTTGTACAGCAGCGTTTTCTTTTTCTCCTTAACAGGTTTTGATTTTGTAATGCACTTCCCATAATTATCTGACCCATATTTACAATCATCACTTACAGACTGACTAGGTAGATTATTTGAAGATTCTGTCTTATTGTTTTCTACAGAAGCAACTGTTTTACTGTGCATTATTACTGATGAAACTCTGCTACTGTGCATTATAACAGAGGGTGCAGAACTGCTGTAACTGATGACAGAGGTCGAATTTTCATTCACATTAGTTAAAGACACAACTGAGGAATCACACTCCTGAGAACCAGAGTCATTTGCAGCAGTGGAAACTCTTTTTTCAGCTGTGAAAAAGTCCCTTTGCAGGTCAGAATTTAATACACCTACTCCCCAAGAGGAAGAATTCTGAGTATTCGTGGAAGATGCTGTATCATTACATGAAGATGTATCCAAGGCAAGAGTTCTGTTGTTTGCTATTATATTACTTTGAAAATTCAGTGGTGGTAGCTCAGAGCTAAGGGAACTTGGAATGAAACAGTTAGTAGAAGCAGTTTCATTAACCTGGCTACTTGTTTGAACATTTTCATATGAAGAATTTCGGTAAGACTTGTAAGGTAGTCGTCTGCATTTCATAGGTAAAAGTCGATAAAGTTTGTATGGGTACATACTTGGTTTTAAGCCTCCGTTGGCTGTCTTTTTGTTTACAGAGAGACGATGGTCAATTGCATGGAAAGACTTCTGATGATTTTTTAGTATATAGTAGGTCATAAAAGTCTCTAGACAGAAAATGCACTGATACCGTCTTTCTCCAGTGTGCCAGATCTCGTGCCTGGTGCGATACTCTGCTAATGCGAATACTTTATTGCAGTAGTGACAAGGATATGTTCTTCTCCATGAATGCACATTTGCATGCCTTCGTAGGCTAGACAATGTTACATAACTACGCTTGCAAACGATGCAAGTATATAGTATCTGCCCATCAACAACTTTAACCAAATGATCCGTTTCTGGTAAAGTGCAGTTTGCATTAGAATAATCAGTGATGCTGTTTTCAGACAATAGAGGCTCTGCATTTGCATATGAACTTCCATTCCTTCCCTCCGTAGCAGTACAGTTATCTGCAAAATTTTGTTCGTTTCCATTGTGAACCGATAAGCTACTTGATCTCATGCAGACTTGTTCATGACTTTCCAGTATATTTAGATTTGCAAATTGTTTGCTGCAGTATTTGCATATGAAGGTTTCCTGATGCTCTGAATGGAGCTGAAGATGAGTACTGAGCAACGCCCTGTCATTGAATGATTTTGCACAACAGTTACAATTGTAAACAGGTGGAACGACAGTTGCCACAGATCCAGAGATATTAGCAGAATTGTTTTCCTCTTCTCTGGATAAAGGGAAATCTCCTGCTTTATTTTGAGGTTTTGGAAAGGAAATAATTGTCTGATCAGTAACTGCTTCGTGTTGGGCTTCCGTAGTGGTTACTGTAGAGGCTGGTACTTTTGCTATAGCCAAAACAGTACTCTGGGGCTTAAAGGTTGTCTTAGGAGTATTACATGCTTGTTTTCCTGGCTGAACAAGTGGTGTGGCTTGGAGATTTTCATAGTGGTCTTCACCCATCTTGTATGAAGGGCTGCTGTCCTGTTCAAGAAAAGGTGTTCCTTGAAAATTATCTCCCCCGGAAGAAACTGCATAGGAGTGTTCAGCCAGTGTACTGGCTGGCTCAGCATCTTTGCAAACATCGCTTCTGTCGAGGCTGATGTTGGGAGCCGGTATCGTCTCAGATACCTTTTTAAAGCTTGCCCTCAAATCAAGTGGAGAAAACAAACTGTTTTCTGTTTCAAAAATTGAGAATGCATTTGTAATTCGTGGTCCATTTGTCACAGCAGAGTCTTCATGTCTCTTTTCATGTTTTTCCTCTTTGACAGTCCCTTTTTCATTAATACAGTACGCATAGGGGCAGGGTGAACTTGAAAAATTAACATCTGTAAGATCTTCTAGAAATGATATTCCCAGTTTTTTTCCTGCAGCTGCAAGGTCTGTTACAGTCTCCTGTCTCTTAACAACTACTGTGGAACTGTAGATGTAATTCAGTATTTCTGTAAATACCTCAGCTTTGAGATCATCTAACTCCAGTACATGACCTGAAATACAGATAGTACGACTCCAAAAAATGTTTTTAAAGTAAAGGCTTGAAGCTGCCAGCACATTACTATGGGCTTTAAATTTAGTATCTTCCACAATTATGGTGACATCACATAAAATACCCCGAATGCGCTGTTCATTTAAAATGGAAAGTACAGTGTCACTGTGGAAGTCGTCCTTGAGATCCTTTGAATGGGACATGACTGTCATCTACAAGAAAAAAAAAAAAGAATGTGAATATATTTAGAAGGCATTTTTCATCCATTTCAGTTACAGATCCAGTTTATAGTTCTATATTTATTTTCTATATATTTTTAATCTATTAACTTCTAAATTTTAAGAACGAGTAAAACTTTGTCATAGCATTTCAGGTTGAAGTCATCTTAGGGTCACTGGTGCCAACAATACTGAAGGTAATCTATGTACAGATCAGGGATGCAGGAACACCAGTAGCTCCTCAGCAGGAGGAAGAAGATCTTCTCTGTGGTCTGTCACCCACATTGTGCCTTTCACTGGGGACCACAGAGGCCAGCTTTCAGCTGTGCCAGCAGGTGCATCTGCTCAGGTTCACACCAAATGACTCGCTGAACCCCTGAGGTAACTCCCCCAGCGCACAGCTGAGGTATTGGTAGATGTTATGGGGAAAGGCTGAATTGCTGTGTTTCTGTGGATACTGAGGACTTTCTCGGGCTGTCTGTCAGATAATGACTTTACAACACAACTGCATTTGATCCCTTTATTAAGCTGGTATTTAAAACAGGGATCAGAGATCCCATGCAATGAAGTTTCAGTTACAGGATAAGGCTTTATAAACAAATGAATGCACAAGCAACACAATTTTGTAAACAACAGCAGAGTATGTATAACACTATTTAGGTAAACAGAATGTTATTTTTAAAATAGTGATTAAATTGTATTAGGTGAATAGTTTACACTTAATTTAAAATGACAGAAAATTTACAGGTAACTGAATTTATAAATTCAGTGAGTAAAACAAGCAGAGAGTAACAGAACATTTTTTCTTCAGTTATAGTTTAGATTTATAGTGCTCACACTTTATAATTTGATGGTGTGTTCTTATTTCTACCAAAAAATAAGATTTAATTGCAATAGTAAATACGATTAAATAACTGCCAATTTATAATAATGAGGTTTAATGTTGACAAAAAATGTTTAGATTATCTAGGCTGTTACTGCATAAATATACTAGTTTATTTAATTGAGATAAAAGATGCAAAATACGAATAAAAAACAGACTGAAAAAATGGATGAATTTGACAGTATGTATCTGGAGAAAATCTCTTAGCCAGATTATTTTTTTGTTTTGTTCAAATTCAGATCTATACCATACAATGAGGTTTGTTCTTTTCTTCCCCATCTCTGAGTAGTGTTTTCAACTACTTGTTATGGTTTGAAGAACCCACAACAATTTATTGTCGTTTAGACAATTATTCTATCACCGGATGACTCCTCCCCATCCAGGAAGGAGAATCGGAAAAAACAAGGAAACCTGAGGGTTGAAATATAAACAGATTTAATAGAATAATACTAAATAATTAACATTAATAATACTGAAGAACCAATATTGATCATGAGACCAATATAAAATACATGAGGATTATACTCAGCCAATTCTATCAGTAGGAAGCTGTGCACTCCCAGCAGCGGACAGCAAATGTTGGACACTGAGTGCTATGGCTTTGGGAGGAAGGGAAGGCCTCAGGGGTCTGGCACCAGGGCCAGAAGTTCTCAGGATCACAGCCATTAAGGGAGAGAGAGCACTTCGCAGCCAACTTTCTAATTTGTATTGAATGTGACATTCATGGTATGAAATAATGCTGAATAAGACTGGGTGAAGTGGCTAGGTCTCGCTCCTCCTGGCTAATTTGAAAACACTGAGACCTTGAAACCCACATATCACAGCTGGCTATAAAGTAAATATTTTCACAAATTCAGACACTAGAGTCTTCTAAAAATGCAGTTTTCCCTAGCATTAGAAGAGACCTTACTGAAAAGTAAAATTACTGACAGAGAAATTAATCCCTGTGTTGCTCAAACCAGGACACTACCACTGCCCATTTCTGACTTCAAGTTGTCGTGGTTTCAGCTGGGATGGAGTTAACTTTTTTCCTAGCAGCTGGTGTAGTGCTATGTTTTGGATTCGGGATGGGAACAGTGTGATAGCACACTGCTGTTTTCAGTTGTTGCTAAGCTCTCAAGGCCTTTTTTGCGAGCAGGCTGAGAGGGCCCAAGAAGTTGGGAAGAGACACAGCCGGGACAGCTGACCCCAACTGACCAAAGGGATATTCCATACCCTATGACGTCATGCTCAGTATATAAAGCTGGGGGAAGGAGGAGGAAGGGGGGAATGTTCACAGTTACGGTGTTTGTCTTCCCAAGTAACCGTTATGTGTGATGGCGCGCCACTTTCCTGGAGGTGGCTGAACACCTGCCTGCCCATGGGAAGCTTGTTTCGCTTTGCTAGCATTTGCGGCTTTTGCTTTACCTATTAAAACTGTCTATATCTCAACACATGAGTTTTTCCTCACTTTTACTCCTGATTTTCTCCCCTATCTGAACTGGGGGAAGTGAACGAGCAGCTGTGTGGTTCTACCTGCCAGCTGGGGTTAAACCATGACATAAGTCATAAAGAAACAGCTGTCCTACTGACACTTACCAATCTCTACATTAAAAAAATCTGCGTATTTATTAAAGACTCTTTTCTTTCAACTTGTGGAATCAAAACACACCTTAAAGAAAATAATCAACTACAGGTATTTTGTAAGATAGCTTAAAATAGTACCACATTGTAGTGCTCTAGTAAGTTAGGAATACCTTCTGAACATTCCATCTACTGCTCCAAACTTAAATGTTAAGCTTGAAAATTTTTATGATGACCCTTACCCTCAAATAGTTTACATTAAAAATGTCAGTATATTTCTTAAGATGGGTTTGATCCAAATGATGAAATAAAGGTTTGACCCATATTCACTAAGCAAACAGCAATTGCCATTTAGAACACATTGGCTCTCTCACCCAAGCTATTTGGAAGTAATACTTTCTTGAAAATAGGGCCTTTACCACAAAGTAGGTAAGATGGGACATACACCCTTGTTCTAGCTAATCGAGTTACACTTTATCAAAAATCCACCAACTATTTCACTGCAAACCAGATTATACAAAAAACAATGACAACCCTACTATGAAGACAAACACAACATACTATGAAAAATACGATAATTTGGTACATTACGGATGAAGCTTGGAAGTAAAATTTGTGCCTTGCAGCATGGTCACTGTTTCTATCAGGAAGGTATTGTCTATGCAAATGGCCAAAACTTAGAATCATAGAATCGTTTTGGTTGGAAAAGGCCTGTAAGATCAAGTCCAACCAATAACATAGCACTACCAAGTCCACCGCTAAACCATGTCCCTCAGCACTACATCTACACATTTTTTAAGTACCTCCAGGGATGGTGACTCAACCACTTCCCTGGGCAGCCTGTTCCAATGCTTGGCAACCCTTTCAGTGAAGAAGTTTTTCCCAATATCCATCCTAAACCTCCCCTGGTGCAACTTGAGGCCATTTCCTCTTGTCCTATCACTTGTTACTTGGGAGAAGAGACCGATCCCAACCCCCCTACAGCCTCCTTTCAGGTAGCTGTAGAGAGCGATAAGGTCTCCCCTCAGCCTCCTTTTCTCCAGGCTAAACAACCCCAGTTCCCTCAGCCGCGCCTCATGTAAGACTTGTTCTCCAGGCCCCTCACCAGCTTCCTTGCTCTTCTCTGAACACACTCCAGAACCTCAATGTCTCTTGTCTAGTTAAGGGCCCAAAACTGAGCACCGTATTCGAGGTGGGGCCTCACCAGTGCTGAGTACAGAGGGACAATTGCTTCCCTGGTCCTGCTGGCCACACTATTTCTAATACGAGCCAGGATGCTGTTGGCCTTCTCGGCCACCTGGGCACACTGATGGCTCATGTTCAGCTGGCTGTTGACCAATAGCCCCAGGTCCTTTTCTGCCAGGCAGCTTTCCAGTCACTCTTTCCCCAAGCCTGCAGCATTGCATGGGGTTGTTGTGACCCAAGTGCAGGACTGGGCACTTGGCCTTGTTGAACCTCATACCATTGGCCTCGGCCCATTGATCCAGCCTGTATAGATCCCGCTGTAGAGCCATCCTACCCTCAAGCAGATCAACACTCCCACCCAACTTGGTGTCATCTGCCAGGTTACTGAGGGTCATTTAGATAAAGATATTAAAGAGAACAGGCCCCAGTACTGAGCCCTGGGGAACACCACCTGTGACTGGCTGCCAACTGGATTTAACTGGATTTAACTCCATTCACCACCACTCCAGCCAGGTTTTTACCCAGCAAAGCATATGCCCATCCAAGCCATGAGCAGCCAGTTTCTCCAGGAGAATACTGTGGGAAACTGTGTCAAAAGCTTTGCTAAAGTCTAGGTAGACAACATCCACAGCCTTTCCCTCATCCACAAAGCGGGTCACCTTGTCATAGAAGGAGATCAGGTTAGTCAAGCAGGACCCGCCTTTCATAAACCCATGCTGACAGGGCCTGATCACCTGGTTGTCCTCTACATGCCGTGTGGTAGCACTCAGGGTGATCTGCTCCACAACCTTACCTGGCACCAAGGTCAGACTGAGAGGCCCATGTAGTTCCCCGGATCTTCCTTATGGCCCTTCTTGTAGGTGGGCATCACATTTGCTATCTTCCAGTCAACTGGGACCTGCGTGGTGAGCCAGGACTGCTGATCAACGATGGAAAGCGGCTTGGTGAGCACTTTTGCCAGCTCCCGCAGTACCCTTGGGTGGCTCCCATCCAGACCCATAGACTTGTGTGTGTCTCAGTGGTGTAGCAGGTGGCTAACCATTTCCCCTTGGATTATGGGGGCTTCATTCTGCTCCCCATCCCTGTCGTCCAGCTCAGGGGGCTGAGTACCCCGAGAACAACTGGTCTTACTATTAAAGACTGAGACAAAGGCGGCATTCAGTAACTCAGCCTTTTCCTCATTTCCTCATCCTTGGTCACTAGGTTTCCCCCCACATACGATACACGATGGAGATTCTCCTTAGCCCTCCTTTTGTCATTAATGTATTTATAAACCAGTTTTTATTGTCTTTTACGGCAGTAGCCAAGTTAAGTTCTAGCTGGGCTTTGGCCCTTCTAATTTTCTCCCTGCATAGCCTTACGACATCTTTGTAATCCTCCTGAGTTGCCTGCCCCTTCTTCTAAAGGCCACAACCTTTCCTTTTCTTCCTGAGTTCTAGCCAAAGCTCTCTGTTTAGCCAGGCCAGTCTTCTTCCCCTTATGGCACATGGGAACAGCCAGCTCCTGTGCCTTAAAAATTTCCTTCTTGAAGAATGTCCAGCCTTACCAGACTCCTTTGCCCTTTAGGACTGCCTCCCATGGGACTCTGTCAACCAGTCTCCTAAAGAGGTCAAAGTCTGCCCTCCAGAAATCCAAAGTGGCAGTTCTACTAACCCCACTCCTTACTTCTGCAAGAAATGGAAAGTTTATCATTTCATCATCACTATGGTCAAGATGGCCTCCAACCTTCACATCACCCACAAGTCCTCTGTGAACAACAGGTGCACTAGGGCACCTTCCCTAGTTCACTCGCTCACCAGCTGTTTCAGGAAGCTATCCTCAACACACTCCAGGAACCTCCTAGGCTGTTTCCTCTCTGCTGTATTGTATTTCCAGCAGACATCTGGTAAGTTGAAGTCCCCCACGAGAACGAGTGGTAGTGATTGTGAAGTTTCTCTCAGCTGCTTACAGAATATTTCATCTGCCTCTTGATTCTGGCTGTGTGGTTTATAACAAACTCCCACCTTGTTGGCCTTCCCCCTGATTCTAACCCATAAACACTCAACCCTATCATCACCATCATCAAGCTCAAGACAATCAAAACACTCAATAACATACACAGTCACTCCGCTGCCTCTCCCTCCTGGCCTACCCCTTCTGAAGAGTTCATAGACATCCAATGCAGCACTCCAGTTACACACAGCATACACGTTTCTGTGATGGCAACTATATCATAGTTTTCTTGCTGCACAATGGCTTCCAGGTCCTCCTGTTTGTTGCCCATGCTGCATGCATCAGTGCAGATGCACTTCAGTTGTGCTATTGATCCTGTCACTTTTTTGGGGAGAGAAGCCCTAATTCCTACCTGACCATTCCCAGGTGCCTCCATGATTTCTAGCCCATCAATATCCCTTGTGTCTTTGCTATCGCATGGCACTCCATCCCCTGCCTCCACTGCGATGGCAGACTGAAGGACCTTGCTAGCATGCTGTGCCACAAACATTGATGTGCCGCCACCAGGTTTGTCTCTAGCAAGCCTGGTTTCATCCCCTTCCCCCTTCAACTCTAGTTTAAAGCTCTTTGAATGAGCCCTGCCAACTCCTGTGCAAAAATCTTTTCCCCTCCTTGAGACAGGTATACCTCGTCTGTCGCCTGCAGGCCTGGTGTCATGTAAACACACCCATGATCAAAAAACCCAAAGTCCTGCTGCTGACACCAGGCTTGGAGCCAGGTATTGATCTTCCTGTTTCTTCCCTCAGTATACCCTGCAACTGGAAGAATAGAGCAGAACACTACTTGTGCTCCTGATCCATTAGCCAGTCGTCCCAAGGCTCGTCTCTCTTGATTGCCCTCAGATTTCTTGTTGCACCTTCATTGCTGCCTATGTGAAAAATCAATAATGGATAATAATCTGAGGGCTGTACCAGGGTGAGAAGTTTTCTCACCTCTACCTGGGTGCGCCTCCCACAGGTGTAACTTTTAATACAGTTTAATGGTTGAGAATTTTCAATGCACAGAATTCAGAAAAATCAAAATTCTGATTCACAAAAAATACCTCTGATGCTTATATATGCCACCAATGCCAAGAAATGAATTCATCATATAACTGTGACAGAAATACAGATGTGTATTATTTTGATTATCTGGTCACTCACAGCAGCTGTAAATCTAGTTGCATTGTTTTATGCCTTTAAATCTTAAAATCATAGTTTATCGTGTGTTTGTTTATTACACTTATTTGGCTTAAAGTAAGAGATATTTCTTCATTTGGAGTGATAACCTGAAATTCACAGTAGTTAGGTATGGTAATCTGCTTTGGCTCAGTATCTGAAAACCCATATAAAATTGTAGACAGTTTCTAGAATACCAAGTCTTCCACAGAAAGAAACTGACAACAACACTTCTCTTCAAGCAAGCAGCCACTATCCCATAATTGATTCTTTTTTCTCATTGACAACGTCTGCGATTACATCTGACTTGCTCATGTGATGTGGTATTAGAAACCAACTGTCAGACATCAAAAACATTTCACAACAGGAGCTATTGATAGAGTTATTTTCTGAGTATAGGAAATAAATGATGTCAACTCTACCTCCTGGTGAACTGCCCCACAGGAACTGGCCTGTGTTTTTTCTGTTTCTTTATTGGAGACAGCTGGTTTTAGTTCAGACACATCATCTGAAATACTGTTGCTAAAAATATCAGACTGCTACTTCTACACTAAGAGGCATTAATAAGCCAGGCCTACAAACTCAAGTGTTTTTAGTAGAAGTCTTATTATTCAACTAGTTATTTCAAAATTTATCCCCCTAAGGAGAAAAGTGAGTATTTTCAATTTCTACTTGCACGTACATAGATTGCCAGTTTTTGAAAGGAGGTTGTAGTGATGGGGGTTTGGTCTCTTCTCCCAAGTAACAAGCGATAGGACAAGAGGAAACAGCCTCAAGTTGCGCCAGGGGAGATTTAGATTGGATATTAGGAAAAATTTCTCCACAGAAAGGGTTATCAAACACTGGAACAGGCTGCCCAGGGAAGCGGTGGAATCACCATCCCTGGAGGTATTTGAAAGACGGGCAGACGTGGTGCTGAGGGACATGGTTTAGTGGTGCTTTTGGCAGTATTAGGTTGATGCTTGGACTCCATGATCTTAAGGCTCCCTTCCAACCTAGATGATTCTATGCTCAGTAAAACACCAAACTAGATTCCTTGTGTAAAGATAGTAGAAACTATCATTTGCTATTTGGACATTTAATTTTTTTGCTGTGTGCAAAAAAATCTGCTATGTATCTCATTGGGAAGTTACACAGAAAAATTCCAGAGCTAATTCATTTTCAGAGCCAAGACTTTTTGCTCTGTCTCAACCTATGCATTCCCCAAACAGTCCATTTATTCATGTGTGTAATAATTCTCTACTGCCTTTTATTTTACCTGTCTTGCTTCATGCATTTGTGAAAAATGTGTCTGAAATGCTATAAAATCAGAATGCACTACCTAGCACACACATAAATGGAATATTTTAGGAATATTTTACATTCCATTAGCAGTTCATACTGCAAAGGGAAAACCTACTCTTCAGTTTCCAAGGGAGTTCTACTGAGACCAAGATACACAGAGATCAAACTTTTCAGATATATTATTATTATTGTTAAATATTTTTGATTAAAACACTAGAAAGTCCATTTGGAACGTTACTATTCTTCTGTATGATTTTTATTAAAGAATTATGGAATAAATTCTAGTATTATTTATAAATGTTGCCCAAAACACATGTAAATACCATTTGACCTATTAAAGGTCAACAGAACTCTTCAGCCTACTAAGCCATCTTTTTTGACAGAAATATGCATGTTATTTTGATACTTTTTACTCCCAATCCAGACATAAATAATTTCTACAGAATCTGAACAGCACCTTTGTAGTAGAATTTCACAGTCTTTAGTGCACCTACAGATAACTTTAGCTTCTGAACAGCAGAATTTTTGATTGGGAGTTACCTTACTCTTTGCAGATTTTCTGCAAAAACAGTAACAAACTTAATCTGTCATTGAAAGTCGTTAAATCACTTTGAGAACTAAGATTTAAATATTCATCTGAAACTTAAGTGTAATGGTCAGCAGGTTGATTAAACAATAATGTTACCTTTTTTGTGATCAACAGAATATCACTCCAGGACAACAGTCGTAAGTGAAAATAAGTACTATCAGAAGTTAATGGGAAGATCAGATTGATGCATCCAAACACACATTTGACTACTTATGCCTCACAGATGACACTACTAGTTGTAAATATCAAAGCAGCCAGCTCTACATGGATACTGCAGAGGAAAGAAACTACTGTTAATTTTTATATTAATATTACTTTGAAGTAAACAAAGAGATCACAAGAATATTTACTGGCCAATGAATACCAAATAAAACAAGTAAAATCTTTTTTACTACCAAAGAGACTGTTGCAATCTAGGAATATTGGTTTTAACTTTTGCTAAACTTTTGAAATCCACTGCCAGGCAAGTGTACGCCATTACTTAGGACAAGAGATTCTTTTTTTCTACTTCAGTTGCCTAAATTTGAGGGACAAGCTAGCGGCATCAACAACAACAAAAAAAGTTAGAGCCAGTTGCTAGCAAAATACAAAACACCAAGATACGTGATAAACTGTAACAACAGTTCTCCCTCTGTTTTCTTATTCCACACATTTCTACTAGGATTTTAAAGATGCCAGTATTTTCTGTTACTTACCAACATGACACTATGCAAACATGTTCACTCCATAATTTTCTTATGTTGAGTTTCATTCCACTCTATTAACATACTTTGAAGGCTATCTGTTCTGTTTCCAGCCTGTTTTCCCAACTGAGAAGGAACATTCAACTGTATCTAACTCTCCTACAGGGCACTATTTTGTTCTAGAGCAGAAATAGGGCTAGGTATCACGAACAAACAAAACAATAAACAAAGAAAATAAAGTACACCCCCCCAGCTCTACTATCCTGATCCTTGCCCACCTGGAAACCCACTGTCCAGCCATCACTTTTGTGATGGTGGCTCAGTCTTTTATGGAATCGCTTCACCAGTCCCATCTGAGCAGTATGGTTACACAGGGCTGCTTTGACCAGGGTCCGTTCAGCCTCCTTACAACCTCAGGCACACAGGGAAGTTTTAACTATGTCTAATTATGTTTAATAGCTTGCAGTGGCATGTAGCTTAGTGCTCCAGTCTACATAGCTACACATTATTTCTACAAACACATTTTTTCTCTTTTAGACTCTCACTGCTCGCATCCTTCCCTATTAATATAGAATACTTACCTTTTCTATTTGTTATAGCCTTACAAGCATTAGAGACTTTAAATCACTTTTTTTCAGCCTTGCACCATTTCCTCTAACTTTTAATTCAGACGGGGGAGGGCAGGGGTGGAATTTAGCATAAGAATATTACGTAAGTATTAGCAGATCTCTGAAGCCACCATATTAACCATTCTTTCAGAGCTGTAACTCTTTCCTACTATTAGCATCCCTACTTCGTTCTCTCACTTCCTACTTTACACTATGGTCGTTTCTCATGACATGGAACACAGCCTTTAAAACCTTATCAACACTCAGAGCAGGCTTACGCTTTTTAAGTTACGTTTCTCACTCTGAAAGCCAAGGCCAGTCCCGCCTCCCTAACAGGGCGCTCTTCACCAATCCGGCCCTAAAAATATGTTTAAAAATAAAAATAAAAAAAAATAAACCCCATCTCCCGCTGCACGGCCGGTTCTTCCCCACGTCCGAAGGTTTCGCCCCTCCGCCCGTGCCCCCGCTGGAGCTGCTGATGAGCGGGGCAGCCCCCCGGGCCCGCTCCTCTCCCTCGCAGCCTTCGCCCGCACGGTGGAGCTGGGCGCGCGCCGAGCGGCCTGTCCCCTCCTCAGCGCTGCGGGGCAGGCAAGGCAGGCCTTACGGCCCGGGGCCGAAGGCGGGCTGCCGCCGCGGGGCCCAAACGCGGTTGTCTCCTAACCCTGGCACGAACTGCAGAAAATATAAGCCCCCCGATGCGGCGCCTTCACGTCAATGTATTTCTCTGTCTTAAAACGCGGCCTCTGCGAGACGAGGCATCTGGCGGGCCGGCAGCTGCGGAGACCTCGAAGACGCTTCCTGTTCGCGGGCAGCCCCTGCGCTCGGGACGACATTAAGCCTCTCGCCGAGGAGGCAACGCGTATGAGCCGGCAGTGTGATTTTTTTCCTGGCAGTAACAGAAACGCTCACGCGACTTTACGCTCGCATGTCGGATAACTCACTGTTTTTGAGCTACCTGGCGGTTCAGCCCCTGTCTCGGGGGTTTCCTCTGGCGGCGGCGGCTCAGCGGGAGGGTGCGCGGGCTGAGGGGACAGGTGCCATCTTCCCGGCGGCGCGCGGCCCGCCCGCCCCGCCGCGGCGCGCGGCCGGCGGGCGCAGCAGCCATTTTGCTCCGATCGACCCCGGCAACCGCGTTCGCTTGTGGAACGGGGGCTGGGTGCGGCGGGCCGGCTCCCCTTCGTCCTCTGCTGACCGCCGCGTCGTTTCTTATGGGCTTATCTTACAGCAAATGCTTTCTGCTTAATTAACACGGCCAGCTGGGATATTTCGCGTATCAGCCAAGTTGTTTATGTGCAAGGACTGTAAATTTAGACAGATGAGGAAATGCAGTGTTTCCTCTGTCCAGCCCCTTGCTCCATGGTCATCAGTGCGGTTTTGTCCACATCGTTTAGCATTCCTCTCAAACCCAACAAAGGATTCTGATTGCCTTACTATCCTTCAAAGCCTTTCTCATATGAAGAAAGAGAAAGCGTTTATGGAGATACGTACCTCTGTGCATACCTTCTGCAACTTCCCACTAAAAAGGAGAGATTAAATACCTCCTTGAAAAAATAATATCTGAAATAAATTACATTGGGTCATTGAGGTATAGTCACATTTACCTTCTTTTCCTTATCTGATTATAGTAATTATTTTTTTAAGTATCTATAGAAACTCGTACAGTATCATGAGGATGTTGATTTTAAGCAGTAGTGTTATTCTCTAATGCTAGTTACTTCAGATTATTTACTGCCTCAGGACTCAAGTGCAACAATACTATTAGTGCTTCATAAGCACTAACAAACGCTTACCTCGATAAAGATGGAAGTAGCCTGACTTCATTTAGCAAGATGCTCCAATATATTTGGTACAGCCTTCCTATATATTCTCTTTGTCTGCCTCTCACTTAAATAGTCAGCAAAACCTGTTTTCCCAGTACTTGGAATCACGAAGCTTAGGGAAAAACTGGGCTTGGAGACAGGTGGAAAACATTGTTAGAAAAACGGACAATTGCCTTTTGTCTTAAAGCTTGCTCGAAAATACTAATTTTGCCCAGGGCTAATCTGTGTTTATTTTTACAAGCTATTAATTGCGTATGAGGTTTTACTGGACAGTTACTTTGTTTTCAAATCTTAAGCCTATGCATTAGGAGCACGGAATAGTAGGAACTGATTCATTTTAGAAAAAAAAAATAATCCAGAAGCATGAACTATTTCATCATTGTCACCCTTCATGGGCCTGGAAGTTAGAACTTTGCTAGAGCCCCTTCCTGATAAATGCTGCTCATCACCTGATGAAACTATTTACTATCAACTTAAGTTATACAATCTGTTATAAGGAGGGGAGGTCTTTTTTCCAGCATTTTGTCTTGGAACTATCATATGCTTTCCTGGTTGTTTAAAAGGTATGGAAAGAAATTTGTTGTCAGGAAATTGTCATAATTTCAGTGACTGATCTATATATCCCTCCTCTTTCACTATTTTACACAATCCACATTAAAAGATCATCTTAGAAATACTAAACATCTCTGTGGAGAGCTTAATTACTGCTTCTGGATCACTGGGATTCTTATTTATAAGTTCACCCACTGAAGCATTAAGTATCTTTTTAGCTCAGGACTCTCTGCTACGAAAAAATGGTTTCTTTCATCTCATGACAAACTGAGCTGTTCTTATCGGTGGCTGTTTATCAACATCTATGGAAGGTGGAACATATAGTTGAAGAACGCAGTAGTATTGATTGCAAAAGCAAAGTTTTCACAATTTTCTTTTTTATTCCAACCTACATAACTGAGAAGCAAAGTTCCATACTCATATGTAGGTTACTTTTAATCTTGGACTTTGTCTATTTCTTATTTACTATTGTTTCTTTATTATTGTTTTAGGTCCATATATACATATAAATCTGTATTAATGAAAATTTGTGACACAAGTGCCTTAAGAAGTATTTGTGATAAATGTGTTGTCAGTAACAATACAATAATATGGATTAAATTAAACCTGTTGTAATCCTTTAAAAGAAAGAAACGCATTACTGAACAGCAATAAATACAAGCATCTTTTTAGATTACATGAAACACATTTAAGGAAGATTAGGTTATGAATTCCCCCTAAATCTTAATTAAAATTGATTATTTTAAATTGTTTTGAAAATCAGATACATAACTGTCATTTGTGTAGCAGATACCTCCAACGTACAGACATTAATTTATTCACACTTGACCATTTGATGCTCTGGCAGTCTTAATATCTATAGACAATGTGACAGATTCGGAGAAAACTGATTAGTTTTTTCTTTCTCTCTCTTTTTTTTTTTTTAACTGATAGCGTGTTTTCTTAAGGCAACTTCAGCTCATCCACCAAAAAAAGAATCACCTTTTCTGTGACTAGTACTGTAATTGAAGGTACTAATTTCCATATATATATAATTCGAGCTATTTGGAATTCACAGTGACATCAGCTCCTAGTGCAATAAAAGATATTCTTCAGAGTAAGAAATTCTTTATAAGGCCGTCTTGGCTGCACCCAAGATTTTACATTCCCACTATAACGCTTCATGTAAAACCAATTGCATGCAAAGAAAATGGAGGAACTGGTGCTGGAGTCAGACCTATGTGAATGGACTACATTGATATTTGTGAGAAGTCGGACAAGATTTATCTGCATCTGCAGTCCTGATTTCAGGGTGTAAGCCACAATAAAAATTATATACTTCAAAAATAGCAATCTTGCTAGTGTATGTGTGCCAGTTCCCATTAAACATATAAATGATTGCACATAACATCACACAAATACTATGTTCTAAAAAGAAGTCCAAGTAGTTTAGCAGTGCATTACTTCTTATATGGTAAAATTGCAAGGTATAGAGAAAATTGTCAGCAAACTTTTACTTCTTTAAAATGTATAAAAAAGGTTCCAAGGGTTTTTTTGTTGTTGTTGTTGTTGTTGTTGGTTTTGGGTTTTTTCCCTTGTTCCAAGGTTACTGAAGTGGTGGTGTTTGGATGCTTTGCTGAAGTCTGATAATCTCACTTCTGCAACTCATGGAACGTGGTATTCTTTCCTTAAGAGTATTTCAGACTGCCTAGGAAAAAAATGTTCCAATGTTCCTCTCTAGTCAAGCAGTTTCAGTTCTTAAACAACAGCAGGAAACAACATATATAGCATTACCAACTCTTGCACGTTCCTCATGAGTGACACGATTTTGGCCAGCGCTTGGCTGGTTTCCTTCTCCAGGCCTAGAGCAGGCCAGCATATCCGTGAGAAAAATGCTTGGATGGACTGTCGTCTTCATTGCTCTCACTGCTGAGGTCAAAGCAGCCAGTGATGCTGCCGAGGAGGAAAACACAGCTCCTCTTCAGCCCTCAGGGAGACCAACACTTCACTCAGAAGTGGGACACAAGAAGGGCCCAGCAGCCCAAAGTGTCTTCACTCCCCTTTCTGTAGCATAAGCAAGGGAAAGGGTTCCTTTGTGTAACCCTTCTCCTCTTCTCGAGCATCAAGTGGAGGGAGAGGAAGGGAGAAGGAGCACAGTTATGGAGACCTGCAGCATCTGCCTGCTCCTCCAAGCCTGGTCGAGACCTGTCTGCAACCTGGCAGAACTCATCTGGCACTCAAACTCTGTGAGCTGTGCATATGCACCAAAGAAAGCCTTTCTCCAAGGTATGTTGCCTTCTTGCAATTTAGGCATGGCCTAATCTGACTCCCATTAACGCTAAAGAGAATACATACAAGCAATTTTTAAAGGTATAACTATACCTTTGTCTCTCCAGTCTAAAAAAGAAAACGAAGCAACAGCAGTAACTGACAGCAATCCAAATTCTTCTTTTGCACAAAATAGAAAAGCTTATGTTATACTGCTACTAAGAATCAGCTGACTTTACATCTTGCTATCTCTGAACAATCTCAGTATTATTTTCCATTTAAGTCTTTCATTTTTTTATGTGCTGCTGACAAGCCACTTTCTAGCCTCCTACACTTCTGGGACCTATCACAGTTCTTAGCTAGCATAGATCAGTTGCAGTCATGAAGCTATGTTTACAGAGAGAGGGACAACAACAGACATTTTTCTGTTGTTGACTGTTGTCAAATGTAGTAATTTATATAGTTTAATAGCTTTAAGCAAAAGTAGCAAATTAAACATGTAAATTTTGTTCATTTTGGGCAATTACTGTGTGGTATTCTGTTGCCCATTCAGTTATCAGAAAGACAAAATAAAAGTAGTGGACACCACCCTCTCATTTTCCAATTTTTAGAGGAAACATGCTTTGAATATCTGAACCAACATCCCCAAGAGTAGCAGCCAAGCTGCATGCTCAGGGGCCACTGTTACTCTCAGTGAGGTGTGCTGGGGGCCAGGCCAATGCAGCCATTCTTGCCCTTTACTACAGCTGATGTAGCAAATCATGCTAGACTGAAAATAGAGCTAAATCCCTTCCCCTGGAAATGCTTCATTTAGTTGGTCTGCTAGATGGCTGGACACAGAAGGCTAGAATTGGTCTTCAAATTGTTAACTGGCCACCACTCATCTCCAGTATTCCTTAAAACATTGCAAAATACTTCTACATTTTTGCTGTTATATTGGTAAATTTTAGCATGCCAAAAACAATGCACGAGTCATAGCTATTACCCTGAATCATCACTTTAGTGTGGCCATTTATTAGGACAACATACTTGACACACAATAACTTTGGCTGTATGCTCTTAAATATTCTTATTCTCCATTTTGTGCTGACCTAAGTGGCCCAGCCCAAGCCCAATTCCTCCTCTTCCATCCTGCTGCCGATTTCCAGCCTAAAAGTTACAGCAGGGCCTCTGCCCGTGGAACGGAGGAGGACTGTAGCAAAAGCAGGTAGCAGCTGGCAGTAAGAAGAAAATCTTGATGGCTCCAGCTCTGGTTTGTGCCACATGCTTTGCCACCAATCTGAATTGCCCCAGACACAAATCCTGGCCTGACAGTGAGCTCAGCTCAGGTGGGGAGCAACGAACAATAAAAAGAAAAAGAACAGTTGACTTGCATCTCCTTAATAATTTCCCAAACTCTTATTTGCTCAAAAGCCTTAAGAGTACCGTAGCACGTGATGGTATATAATGACATTGTTCATGGTTCAGGATCATGAAAAGATTCATGTGATAGTGTTCAACCTATGTGGAATTAATACTAGCTTCTGGTACACTTGACTGGTGAGAGTTATGGAAATGTTTAACATTGTCAAGATAATCTTTATTTGCTAAATCTCATTGTTATGTATGAAGCCTTCTCTCTTATTGTGCACTCCAAAAAAGTCAATGGGAATCTCTTCATTGATTTCAAGGGGGTTTTAATTAGTCTACTGGTCACATAAACAACTTCTCAGATTACACCAAATGAATTTAAGCTCAGGATTTGCAGATTCCCGTTTTTTCTGTCTTTTTAATAAGCAGCATTTTAGACTTAAAGATATATTATCTTGGGTTAACATAGTTAACCGAAGGGTTGTATACACTTTTTGGTTTATATGCAAATGAATACTTTAAGAAGAAAGGCCAAAAATAACCTGTACATAAACTTGCTGATATCAGTAAACAAATTTGTCAAAACTGATCTTATATATCTGAGCTTCTTTTAAATCCAGGAATATAATCCAAAATAGTACTATACAAACACTTGCACAGAAAGTGTGAGTACTGCCTAAATGCTACATCCAAATCTTGATCTGAAACTCCATGAAAAACTGCCATTTTGACTTATACAGCTTTTTCTCCCCCACCTTTTTCTGTTGTTGACTGTTAGAAGGCAACAATTGGTCATACTTCTTTGCCTGGATATGCTGGATAGAATGAAATTGTTACAAGCAACATCAGTTTCATTTTTATTTAGTGGCTTTAGTTTGTCACTGTGTAAAACAGTATAATCACGCTCGATTCTGAATGCTGGCACATGATTCAGATTTAGAATGCCTGAGCGTTTCTGAAAGATACCGTAAACCTTCATTTCCATCCATATTTTGTTGTCTTAAAGCAGTGCTATCAGTATTCACAATCTTGGAGAAAGGTTTCAGTTTGCAGACCAAGCCTACCATGCCAATTTTGTCCAGTTATTGCAAGTCCAGTTTAAAGCGCAATGAAAAAAAAAAAATCACAAGAGATATTTCCATTGAAAGCATGAGGGTTTTAGGTTAAAACCTTTGAGTATTAAGAATCCACATTAGGCCATGCCCAGAAATCTTTTTATATGGTGATTTTTGAGATGCATGCATTATTGTGAGCACATGGTATGTAAATGCATTGGGCTGCTTAACAAGCATTCACTGACACACATCTGCAGCTTTGCTAATGTACCTTTTATTCGTATGTGGTTGCCAAGGAAACAGGTTATGGCCCAGTATTCTACCTAAAATATACTGAGTAAGTGTTCTATGGTAATTTACTTAAAATAGGTACAACTTAGATTTTGTAGCCCATTGCTTCTGTAAGTCCAGGTAACCTGAATGTATCTAATTTTAATATTTCGCTGATTAGTTTAAACCACCAATGCCATCTTATTGTCTCTGAAAATCCATTACCATTTTGTATGTCATACAACATTGCGTATTAAAAGTGAACTTAAATACAGAAAACATTTTGAGATATTCTAGGAACTAAAGAGGTTTTTTGTTTTGTTTTGTTTTGTTTTTTTAATTTGGTTCCTTATCTTACATTCTGCATGGTAGCCTTAATTATTTATTTCTCCATAGAGATATCACAGCATTAATGACTATGATGCAACAAACCGTTTCCTACAGAAATTTGTGCAAATACTGCCACTGAAGTCAATGAAACTACTCCCTTTCCATAACACAAATTATACTCTTTGATACAAAGAACCACCTTCAAAATTAATGTACTAATCAGCATTTCACCATTTCTTTCATTCAATACAGACATACTTATTTTAACCAAGATGATTATTGCACATGCACAGTAAGAAGAAAGGAAAATGCTAATATTTGAAAAAGCCATGCAAAATATGAAACACTTATTTTGAAATATCCCGATTATTTATTACAATATTGTACCTGAATTTACGAAGTGCTCTTAGCAGCTCATGATTAAAGAAGTTTTTTACTACCCCTGATTACAGTCATGTATGAAGGTAGAGATTAGATGAACTATATACGGCTTAACCAAAACAACAAAATTAGAAATGGGCATTGACAGTAAGAATGTTCCTCTACCGTTATTGTATGGCACAGATTTGTAATGAACACTAATGACTGGAATCCAGAGTTAACATTCTGGCAAGCTCAGGAGGTTTGCTTGCCTGCCAATATATTCGGCTTGTACAGATCATTGGAGGCTATAACAACCTGTTTCAAAGATCTGTTCTGCTTGATTTTGTTTGTCCAGCCTCGATGGCAATAAAAATCCAGCAAGAGCTGGAAAAAATCCAACAATACTGACATGAAAATAGAGCAATGTGGTACCATAGCAAGACCAACCCTTAAATGATCATAAAAAAGGTAGAACTTTAACTGAAAAAAAAAAATTGTGTAATGCAGTGGTTTTAAAGTGTTAAATATTTTAGCACTATTTCTATGTGAGTTTTAAAGAGATTTCAGCTTGCTATAATCACCCCATAAACTTACCCACCTAAAATCAGGTTGTTCTTCTGTTAGAGTCTTTTAAAAGTGGTATCAACAGGTATTTCCGGCAAAACCATCTCAGTAATTTTGTGAACTCTGGGGCTACTGGGTATCGGCCTGCAAAGTGGAAAATCCAAATTTAATGACTAAATTATTAGACAAGTACTAATTTCCAGATACATTATGTAATTCATGAGAATTTTCTCTGGAGTGCTGTAGGACTCCAAATCTACATCCAGAAGGTTTACAACACACCAGCAATAAAACAGTACCATTAACCAAACTATTGTGAATACTGCTTCTGGCTGCATTGTTTTATTATGGTTTGACCTGTGTAGTGCAAACTGGACATAATGTTTCATAATATGTTCTAGACAGACATGTACGGATGTTTTCAAGTTTAAAATAATTTTTCATTGGGGTCACTGGAAAAATTAGATTAAAACAATCCTTGGCTCTACTTCCCTTCTCCCATCTCTACTATATCCAAATTATGCCTCACACATTTACCTAGTAAGACATCAAATAGTGGAGGCTTCACAGCTTCCTCAGTTTGTCTGGTCCCGAGTTTCACAAGGTAAAGTCAGTGGAAAACAATTGTATTTTAAGATTAGTTTCACAGTTTGCCAGTTTAGAAAACAAATCATGGTACAGGGAGAAAAAAGCATCATTACTAGTCAACTCCCTTGATGCCACATAAACTGCTGAAACCAAGTACAAGTTATCCTTTATCTTAGAAGCCCCCGTGGTTTTTTTGCAGTCTTTCAAAAGGCCTTTTCTTTCACCTCTTTCCATTCTGCCACTTTTCTTTTGGTCTCTTTTTCACAGATATCATCACAGTTTCTGTGATAATGACATTTCTAGGCAACTCTTGTTCTGTGGAATATACTTCCTGTATCTCTCTGCTTAAATAATTATTCATCGTTGTCAAACATCCTGATTTTATGTTATTATGTATCAAACATCCTAATAAGGTTATCAAGTAATAGTGTAAAAATTATTCAGAACAGGGCTTTGTTTCAAAGATACTAAACAAAATTAAATTGTTCCATAGAGCAACTACAAAATCTTATGGGTAAGGCCTTATGACTCAGCTGACAGGCATTTATATAGCAGCAATTAAGAATACATAGATCCATCTTCCATTTGCAAATATACCATACACTTTTATAAATATCATTATACAGGAAATACAGGATCCATTACTTTGGCTTTAAAAGGTAAGAAGGTGAGCTTTTTTTATTTTGTTGGTTTAGCTGAGTACGTTTTTAGTATATCTTGATTTGAGTAAGTATTCTGTAGCTCACATCTGCTGTAACAAAGGGCAGAATGAAAGAAAATTGCATGAAGCCATTATTATTACTTCAAATACCAGTAAAGTTGTATTCACAAATGACTGTGAAATATTATGGTGAATAGGAAGCTCAAACGTCACATTTGGAGAAATCCAGCAGTAAAAGATCTTATCAAAGCTAGAGAATTCCCAAATTTGATAATACTGGAATTCAAATGTAATATTATACATAATAAAGCCCTTTTAAAACATAATAAAGCAATTCACATGATAAAGTACAACAGACACTAGATGCCCCAAAAGGGTTAATTGGTACCTGTTCATTACTACCAGAGTCTGTCTAATACTCTGACAAATATTATCTGAACACGGATAGTTTCACATTGAGAGACCTGCAGTTTCAAATCAAAATGAAGTTTAGAGGAAGAAGTAACCTTGATCAGAAAGGTCACTGAAAAGCAAGTAGGATAGTGTCTGAGTGAATGATTTTTAGTTTGATTTCATTTTTACTCATGCTCTGTATAGATTTTCTGTTGGGCAGAAATGGAATTTGCATGGATAAAAGACCACGTTTCAATTATAAACGGGAAGACTCAGTATCAACAATTAGCCTTCTATGATAAAACTGAAAAAAAAACCCCAGCTCCCTCAACAATAACATTTGCAGGCTGTGCTGGAGGTGTGAAAACCTGCATCTGCTCCTATGTGCCCTGGTTAGCTCCTTACCCGAAGAGAATAAAATGGCTGAAGTTTATACAAGATTTCTTATGGCACCTTTGGCTATAACGTTCTGACACTCTGCATTAGCTAGATGTAACTACCATTAAAATACATACAGCAACCCATGTATAATAGTCAAACTGGAAACAGCTTGCTAATGACTAGACTCCTCCTTAATAACTAAATCAGTTTCTTTAGCCAGAAATTACCGTTCACAGGCTGCCAATGAGTTTTTCCAGACTCATGAAAGCACTTGAGTTCAGTCATATTAATTACAAGAGGACTTGCACCCCCTAACAAAAGAGCAAATTTGCAAATGGATTTAAAAAACAACCATAGCGAAGCCTGCTCATGTAACGGAGCTACACTTTCTTTAAATGCCTTGAGTGGGTATGTTTGAACACAAAGTTGTAATAAAAACAGTTTATCACTAAGTGCCCCATCTTTTCTACAGATGAATATCAGCGGCAATAAATAGATTGCTTCTACATAGCGTTTGCTCAGCAACTTCCTTTAAAAACAACCACACAAGAAATAAACAAAGAAATACAATTTTGATAACTGCATGTAAGGCGCACTCCATATTAACATTTCAGACAGGAAAATAATCAGCAGAAGCAAGCTACAGGAGATAAATTACAAAAAAATGCAAACTTTAATATGTCACTTGAGAGATGCTGTTTATTACGTTTTCAGTTCTGCTTCTTTAGGTGGAACAAGGGAATATTGCACTGCCTCAAACTAATCTCATAATTATGAATCAAATGGTTTTATTATCATTATTAAGCATTGGCCTATCAAGACAGATGATAAGTCATATTCCTGAACAGTTATACTCTGTTTATTTGGAATGCACTGAACTGCTAGATTTAGGAATAAATGAGCATTAGTTTAATATTGCTGACACTGTCAAGGCTATTATTGATAATTGGTTGTGCTTCTAAATACTTTCTCTGCATTAATTTTCAGTGCTGGGTCCTCATCCCCACAAAATATACTTAGTCGTTTTAAAGTCAAGGACATGAAAGGAAAATGGCTACCCTGCTGCAAAAGTCTCATTGCAGTAGTGAGAATTCCTTAAGTCACGTACAAAGGAGATTCACAAGGAGATACACTACATTATAAGCTCAGTGGAGACATTTAATAACATCTGGTTCTGTATAAGCAGTTACCTATGGCACACATAACATTTAACTTTACTGATACTGTTAAAAATATTAGCTAAAAATACATATAAGGAAATATAATACTTGAATTTTGCAAGATCTATAAGGTCTGAAAATTACCGCAGACCACAAGAGAGCTTATTCTATACAGGCTTGTTTAAGACCCTACAGAAGTTCTTTTCCAGTATGCTTAAACACAGTTCTTTACGTGAACTTCAGAATGGGTCCACTATTTAAAGAAAGGTTTATTAGCATTACTGTGTCTGAATTCAGCCAGGGTGAAAGAAGGTTTAAACATACTCCTGATTCTCTACATTTCTCAGCTGCTAAATATTTCAGTGATACTTTTATACTTGTGATAATGAAACTATCACTTTATATACACACAGCACAAACCTTGACCTACATGCAAGACTAAGCTAAATTAAAAAAAGAAAACGGGGTACGTTTCTGGAAATAACCAGTGCAAAACAGGAATAAAACAGTTTTTTGTTGTGTACAGCTTTATAAACATGGCATCGTTTAAGAAATGATAGCCGCATGGAAACATAAAATGAGATCAGATTCTCGTTTAGAACTGAAAGGAAACAACTGCAGAATTTCCATTTGCATTGTGATATTGCTATTAAAGAGAATAACATCTTTCTACATCTCTACAATTGCACCTTTTAAAAGGATTTGGTTGCCAAGGAAACCGGTTCTGGCCCAGTATTAATCTGAAACAAATATATTCCAAAAGTTGGTGTAAGTAATAGAATACTCGTAATTCTTTTTATTCTTAATGCTCAAATTCAGGTTTTTGTACTTAAGTATGTTAAGTTTTTATTTCATAACCTTTTTTGTGTGAAGTAAAACACACTTCAGTGAACTGATACTCAGTTTAAGCTGACAGGGCCATCTATATCAATCTCTCTCTTTAAAGTCCTTCTACCTTAAAATAAAAAGAAATACTGCAGGTTTATGTTTGTAGCTAATACTGAAAATGTAAGCATTAAAGCATATTAATCTTTATTAAAGATTTCGCACAAAACACAAAACCGCTTACGAAGGAATTAAAATATTTTTCATTTTTCTTAACTACCTCAGTTTTTATTTTTGCATTTTAACTGCAAGCTTAGTAATGCTTATAGTCAGCTTTAAAATGTAATTGAATCAATAGGGTTTTCAAAAATTCTTTTGTTGCATAAGCGTTGCCACGCCCTTAGTACATATGATTATTTTAACAGACATGATTGCTCTACTTTCACAATAGATTTTTTAAAAACAGATGAGAACAATTGTCATGCCAACATGTGAAGCCAACAATTTAATATTAGGTTGTTTTCATTAACAGTTTAATACATCTTTTAACTGAAAGCTACATTCCCAAGCCCATTTCATGTTCTTGCAACACTGACCAAGAAATCAGTAAAACATGCAAATTCCAACCTACCTGCGTGTACCACTTAGTGCAGTGTTAGCATGGCAATGCACCCAGCCATTTTTATGTAAAGCAATGGAGGTAAGTTCTGTTCTTGGTCTTCTTGGTAATTTTTTAGAAGCAGTTGTCAAAAATCAGATGGGAAGCAGCTTGAATAGACCGTGATCAGGAGAACCGAGTTTATCAACAGGGAAGGCAGGAGTGGGGAAAAAAAAATGTCCTCATCCAAGGTTTTCCGAAACTGCAATACAAGGTTGTTTTTTTTTTTTTTTCCTCCTCAGAGAGTTCAAAGCTTGAAGCTGACCACTGCAAAGGCCACTTGTCACATTTACTGAAAATCAGCCTATTGATATCACAGCTGAAAATATAAACTCGACAACCAAAGCCCATTGCACAACGTGGACTGCGTAAGAGTTAAAAATAGATTCGACGTGCCTCCTACCTGCATAATAAATATGTAAGTTTCAAGTGCTTTAATTCGATATTCACATTAATTAACAATACAATATACATTATTTAAACTACAGTAAATGCAAGAAGAAAAAGGGTGACACCATCTGGAAGCACAGTTTGCTTTTTTTTTTTTCCCCTCTTTCCAAGGGCTAATAATGTAGTTTGAACGTGATGACAAGCTAACAGCTCACCACATTGCAAATGAAAAAAGAATTCTTAAGGTGATGCTCCAATATCTAAGCCTGTAATGAAGCAAAAACCAGTCTTCACTCCTGCATGACATGGCACACAGACCATTTACATACTCACATTTGAGATACTAGGCACAGTATAATGAATTCAATACACAGCATGCACACAGCACAAGCAACGTTAATCCTGCCTGCCATTTTAGGCTTGCAGGAGTAAGATACATACTGCAGCACAGCTCTGGTAAGGGAGGAGGCAAGGGACAGCTCACCTTAAATGCAGTATCTGATTAATGTTGTAAGTGACATTGCGTATCAGCTACAGAGTCTTGGTTCAACTGGGTGGGAGGGAACAAAGAAAATTGTCATCAACTGGTGATGCAAGATGAGCTCCAGTCACTAACACTGTTAGCAAACTCCAAATTCTACAATACGGTAGTAGGCATTTCAAACTCTTATCAAAATCTGCCCGTGCAATGGCTGAGTCCGCCTGCCGAGGAAAACAAAACAATCTTCTTGCTTATTGGAGAAACGCTGGATTGACTACAGTAACATCCTCTTGATGCAGAAAGATTTCACGTCGCACATATTAAATCCTGGATGCATTTGCTGTGCTTTCCTAATTTTTAAGTCTCAGAATTAAAAAATAAAATAAAAAGACAATGATAGCAAAAATAGCATAACTAAAGGTCTAATGTTCATACAAATAAAAAATTTCTTTCCTTTCTCTTTTCTGTCTTTTACAGCTCATCAAAATCCTGAGCAGTATTGACAAACCACACGAGCACAGGGTCTGACTGCATGATCAGCTGTCTGTGTCTACGCTACACCCTGTTAACCACAAGCAGTGTTAGAGCTAAATATATCTGCAATGCAGAAACGGTAGGTGCTATGTGGTATACAATTCTGATTAATTATAAAATATTTTTCTGTCCTCAGATATAATAAATAAAAAAATTTGGTGCTGATCTCTGTCAGGCACGCTATCTGTCAGACTTACAGAACATAAAAGCTATCCTAAGTATACTGACCTAGATAGCACTAAGAAGACTTAAGCAGCGTACAAGCATACTCACTGTCAAAGCAAGGAAAACGAAACAATGATTGTCTAATCAAACTGAAAGCAACAACTCACTACCACAGTATGAATTCCAAAATGCTACGTACTATATATGCACATCTCATGTTATTGGAAGATGCAAAGCTCCTTTGTTTTTTTTTCTCGGAGGCTTTTCTTAGCTACGGTTGCACAATGACATTCTGACATCATGGAGGTCAATGCAGATACTAAAGAGCTGTCGTCTCTAAGAAACAAATAATTTTGAAATATTAAACCACAGCTGCAAAAAAAAAAAAATTATTAAAAATTTCTCATCACCTACTTAACATCTTTCTGTTGCCTTCTGAGATTAATAGCACGCACATTGTTCAGCCGCATACGTTAAATTGGTATCACCCTCTGCAGAAACTGCAAGAGTAATTGTGGGAATTAGATTTTTATAAATAAGTTTTTAAAAAGGCTTATTTTCTGGAGAACTTCAAAATACAATAAAATATTTTGCATATATAATGAAAAATACATGGGAAAAAAGCATTAAGAACTCCTAATCTGATTTTTTTTTTTAATGCCTAATAAGCAAAACTGGGGTTTTTTTCATTGTCACTGTGTCTCCAAAGGGAGAATGAGAGAACCACGCCGCAGTTTACTATAATCTGAATTACCTTCCCAGAAGGCTAAACCATCAGGTGAGGTAAAACAAACCATAAGATCTACCTGTTTAGAGAGCAGAATCCCACACATGCTATTTCAGTGACTTCTCACAGCTTCCTATCTCTCTACCCGCAAATACCACAAGCTGATACCCAACACATGAACACAATTGTGAAGATTAATGTGTTAGCTCTGAAAATGTTTCACTGAAAGATTTCTTTAGGTAAATATTGTTTACCATATGTACAAGTGAATATAAATGGTTTCTGGCCGACTGCTGAAATAAATAGATACTTGTGAGGCCAGATTTGTACAGAAAAGCGCTCTCTTTCATTTGACCTGCCAATACAGCCGAGAAAGAAAGCAGCCAAATTTTCAGCTACGTATTCTCTAGGAACCTGTGTACCCTATGATAATTTTTTTTTTAAAGAGCACCTGTTTTTAAAACTGAAAACTAATACCAAGTATTGTGTTAAATCAGAAAACGTTGCACAGCAACAACTAGTGTTGTATGTACGTATTCACTTCTTGTAAAAAATAGACAATCTCGTTTTGCTTTTTCCCCCTCTTCTTTCTTTTTTAATGATTAAATAGATATCTATTTAATTTTGAGGTTTTTCTTTGGGAAGTTATTTGGCATTTTGTTCTCTTTCATTTTAAAGGCAGGGAATGAGATGATCCTAACAGTCAGGGCTTTAAAATATTCAGAATCCCCTTCCATAAATAGCACATCTGTCACACAGAAAGGGAACCCAGCCAGCAGAAAGGCAGACCAGACCAGCAAAAACAACTGCTATTCCAATACACGATTACAAAATAAGTTAGGATTTTAGCAACCCTTTATTTGGATTTTTTTTGTTTGTTTTGAGCTTTTTAAACTAAGAGCTATCTGATTATATACATGCCACCATATATCAACTTTAAATTAACAATGTATGGATTAATTTTGAGGCTTTTTAATCTTTATCTCTTAGTCAAATGTATACTATCAAGCTAGTCATGCCCTGTTTAAAACCATGGCAAAGCTCCTAGATTTCAAGAAGGGAAGATTTTGGCCTTATATAGCAGTCTGTTAGATTTATGAGGAAGTATGGTATTACAATTTGGCAACCAAGAGATAAATTTGTTTAAATACAATGCTTTTCAGCAAATGACAGATTTCAGCAGAGTCTCACAACAAGTATATCCATTGCTGCATTCTTGAGGTTAGCATTCGCATTCTCCCAGAGAAGTAGTGTTCTGGGAGAGACACACCAAGGTGTTTTGGGTTGTGTGATTTAGGAAATACTAAAAGCCTGCTGGCAGTGAAGGCAGCAGAGGAATAAACATCTCACAGTGAACAGGGGAGTGAGCTTGTCCAAATCTTTATGCATACCTCTTACTTTAATGGGCCATTTTCAGTGCTTAGAAATAATTTTCCAGGCTTAGATTTGCAATTATTTTGCTTCAGACTCAATTTCAGTTCAGAAATCAGATTCTAGGCCCTTCTACAGCTGCGTGATACATGGCATAGTAAATAAATAATTCAAAAAATTGCACTCGTAGGTTGCACAAAGTAGGCCCAAATTTTCAGGGTAGAGATGTATTCACCCTGTATGGTATTTCTCAGTCAGAAATTTGGATTTAAGCTCTAACCTGATTTGTGCCAAAACTGTTATAGTCCCAAGGCACCGGCTCTCCTGACTCTTGACTACAAAATTTTCTGCCTCTGCTAGGTCAGGACTATCTCAGCCCATGCTATGAACTTGTGTCAGTTCTTTATTCAATCAGCTTAAAGTGAGGTAATTTCAGGTATCCTCGCTGGATCTCACAGGCCATTCGTGCTGTAACAACCATTCCTACTTTCAAGCTTCCTACTTGTAAACATGCTTCCTCTTCCTCTGTTTATCACCATTTGAGGGCAACAACATCTAATCTCTCCTCACATACTATAGCTTATCAAAATTGGTGAGGAATGAGGGGTCCCAATGTCACTTTGTATTGGACCCTGCACCTTGTGGTATATGGTTTCTTAGAAGAAAAGTCCTAGTCCTCCAGACTGATCAATTGGAGAGCAAAAGCAAAAGGAGGTAGGGTGCAGAAAGAAATGTTAAAGGAGAAGCTGCTGCCTGAGCATTCACGCACCACTCAAGGAGTTGCACGCACACCACCTGAGTCTTTAACTGCTCGGACCAGGGTCCCTTCGCAGCGGGTGACCCCAGTGAGCCGACAGGTGCCCCTTTCAGCTCCTCACACACACACACATACACTTACTGTCAGGCATGCTCCCTCCTTCTCCAGGCTCCACGCTATGTTTCCCGCAGCAAAGTCTCAGGTGTTGGATTTTATAAAAATAAATAGTTTAACTGAAAGGTACAGCAACAGGGTCAGCCTGGGCTGGGTGCCTCCAGAGAGGGACATGGAACAAAGAAATCCCTGGGCAGTTAATACCCTTGTGATCTATCCACCTGCCCCTCACACACTCTTCACATGCTGTTCACACATCTTTTAATCCAGTGCTGATTTTTGGTCTGGGGTCTTCTAACACCTTATTGGATTCTTTTTCAGTGTCCAGGCAGGCAGGCCGTTGACTGCTCTTATCTTGTTGATTTGCAGTCTCTGCTGACGGTTGTAGCCTCCCTATCTTCTGGTTTACACTTCTTGTGCACCTGCGCTCCCTGGCAGAACATGGGGAACTGAAAAGTCCCAGACTTAGGGAAAATACTACCAAAACATCAGTCTGTTATCAACATTTTTCTTCTACTAAAAGACTAACTACAGCACTGTACCAGCTTGCTGGGAAAATTACTAAGAAAATTAACTCTATTGTGGCCTAAAGGCTTTAGCAAATCTAGCTGCTTATGCCAAGTAAAGCTAGGCAACCAGTATAAATCACACCATATTATAACCTTAAGTAATTTATTCTAATCAAAACTTACTTATTTAAGCTAAACAACTAATATCTCTCAACAGACTCACATAGAGTCCCTAAAACGGTACTGATTTTTTTCTGAAAGTATTGCCACACCTTGTCATCCTAAGGAAATACATGAGGGCAGTCTGGTAGACTGGGAACTCTGCTAAGGACCAACCTTGTAGCAGTAAATACCTGGAAGAAGACCAGCAGACTTTGAGAAAAAAATGACAACCACTTTCAGTTTTATATGGATCAGCTCACTTCTGTCTTTATTCAACATGGGCCCAAGCTGGACCAAGAGAAAAAAATGTCCCTCTAGCTATAGAGGACACCCTGGATGTGGGAGTTATGCCTAATAATATATAAATGAATGAACATACATACATATGCTTGGGTTCATTCCCACCTCAGTACTTACCTTTTTTTTTTAAAACTATTTGTCAGGTAAACAAGCAACATACAGAAAACAAAGGATAGAATCAATCCCAGCCCTCAAGAAACTCTAGTCAACTGTTCTGTGATACCATCCCTGCAAAGCAATGACAAGGGGACATGAAGCACAGCTGGGAATCCAGGGTGGGTCTTTCCAAAAGTACATACCAGAACCAGCTACAGCCCTTCCAACAAACCTGCTCTTCAAATGACTGTTTCAGCCTCTGAATTTAGCTGCATATTTGTCTCTTCATTCCACTAGTGCCATTGCAAAAAAACATCGTTGATGAATACTCAGTTTGAAATTAGAGTTATTTTGGAAAAGAAAAAAACATACCCTTGATCACAAACTAAATTCTCTGACCTAACACTCACATTCAGGAAAGCATCCATATACCTAGACATTCAGGCTAGCAATGAACTCGTGGGTCAAATGCCTTCTGTCCAAAATCCTACTGCTCACTACATGACTTAGAAGCTACTTTCTTCATTACGGAAACCTCAACTAGTTGTTGTTGGGCTGTAGAAAACAAGGGGGAGGGAAGGAAAAAAGGACTGATGATAGAACCTCAACAGTTTGCCTTTTTAGAGCCAAAGTAAAGCACTTTTATACCTGATCCAGCTAACATGTGCTGGACTTCCATTTGTGTACACATCTAGCTCAAGTTGCCCCAAGGATACAGACTAAATCAGTTGAGTGCTGACAGTTTTCCCAGGCTTTCCCACAATTCCTTCTATGTCTCTGTATGGCTAAACAAATTTTTCCATTATTTGCTGGGACAGAAAACAGTTGTTCTTAGTTATTCCTATACATGATTTACACACCTTCATTCCTAATTGCCACACTCACATAAACAGGCCATCAAAAATAATATCTAAGTGGTCTAAGATGCTAGTTCAAATTCCTGCTGCTCCTGTTAGATGGGGGTTTTTCTCAGCACTACTGAATAAAAAGCAGAGCAGCATTTAAAGGCAATTCCTCTTATTAAAGGCAAATACTAAGATTCTACACAAATAGCAAATATCTGAATATTATGAAATGTATTCTGATGTACCGCATTGTATTAATGTGTTATGAATCTGCATTATGAGAAAGCATGGGCTCGCCTAAACTGAAACATCACAGACAAGTCATGTGTTAAGACACACTGAGATGCTGTATGTGCTTTCTTGTGAAACACTTCCAATAGCCACTTACAGTCTAGTACTCTATAAACTATAGCATCTGTAAGGATTAGAACACCTGGGATTCACTGGAAACAAATGGCAAAGAGAATTTCTTTAAAACCTGTAAATCCATCCATAGAATCTGAAAAAAATTATGCCCTTATAGATATTTGCACTCACCTTTACCGGTTGTATTTCTGTATTTTCTGTGTAACATGACACTCAAAATAGTTATCAATAACAAGTGGCTTTGTCTTCCTTTTTTCTCTGAATAGTGCTTAATTACTGATGAGCATGGTCTGTCCCTCTATACTTCCTAAGGCCCTATTTGCTTTCTAAAGTGCTGCCAGACACTATGCCAAAGGTTTCAAATTTCTGTCTCCTATCACTCCTGGCTAATTTACCTGATTAGTAAATTTAGGTTTGGGTTTTTTTTTTTACTCTGTTGTCATCAATTTTATTTTTCTCTGTACTAAATGGCACAACTTGCTTGATGCCCATACCTACCCTTTTCCTGTGCTTCCCTTGTGTTGATCAGCACTTCCATGTTCACATGAACTATTTCTTCTCCTGCAGTTTTAAGGGGCAGACATTTCATTTAGAGAGTAACAGACTCAGAGATTTGATATGGAAAGAGGCTTCACTTAGTCACATATAATCCTGGAGAGAGATACAGACATTTTAGCCATATCATTCTTATTAATACTAGACAGTAGACAAGAAGGGCAACAAGAATTAGGTTGAACATAAAATCTATTCTTTGCAAAAGAAAGTTCAGCCATTTTACATCTTCTTAGAAGTAAATCAGCAGAAAATTTCCTTTTATAAACTCCTGATTAAAGTTACTTCTGAAACACATGACTTTAAGCAGGATCAATTTTGTGGACATGGTCTCTCTTAATTATTGATTTTTTTTTTTTTCCATAAAGTTTGAGTAGGGACTATTCAGCTATTCAGAAGAACAGACAGGATGAGAATAGCACATACTTCTCATTATTAAAAATATTAAGAAATCAATACAAGTACCAGAACAAGCAGGGGTAGGAAGTATGTCAGCAGAAGAGAAAATGTTTTGGAAGTTCCAAGAAAACTGTTTAGCATTTGATAAAAGCAAATGTCACATAACAGCACAGAGAAATCTCACTTCCTAAAACCCATGTGTATAGATGTCTCACAGCTCCAGTCTAACAAATGTAGAACCAAAGCAAAAAAAAAATGTTTCAAGCTTATTTGCTCCAGCTCAGCTATCCATTATGCTGCTAAGCGTGGGCTGCTCTTTGAGTCCAGTAGATCTGCTCAAACAATTTCTCCCAACCAGTCCAGTTGTAAAGCTTGTTACTTCGTTTTTCGTCTGCTCCTGACAAATGGGAGGGGAGTTCTAAGCCTTTGTCTTCCAACTGTTAACCTGGTATGTGTAACCAAAACCCAAGAGCATTAACTACGAACCCCAGACTACTGACTTTTCCTCCAATGGTGTAGATTGAGATTTGTCTACTACCACTCTCTTACACTGCCATGATTTCCACGGTTAAGGATTATTTATATTCCCAACTAGACAGATACCTCATTTTAAGAAAGTTGTTCTGCAAATCACAGCTCTGTGAAGTCTGAACTAGTTCAGCCAGAACTGAGGTCAGTGTAAATAAGGCCCTGTTTAAAAAGCGTCCAGTCCTAGACCACTTTGAAAATTATATTTCTTTTTGCACAATCTCCGCAGCTCTTCCGTGTTTCAGAACTGAAACTGTTCTTCTGATGGTATGAATGAGTCAGAAAGAGAAATGGACACACTAACAGAAAGTTGTATCTCATTAGGTGCTTAGGGATTCCAATGAAATTTTAGGACTAAAGCTAGTGAGCAATGGTAGTGCTTTGTTAGAGTGCAGTTGTACAAAAGGCTCTATTAACAGTAATAATACACTTTTACAGCATGTTTTATCCAACAATCTCAGAGATCATTACAAACATTAATTGAGCATAACTATAGCCTGTGATAAATTAGCATTATTATGCTAATTTTATGGATGGAAAGAGAAAAAGACAGAGAGGTTAAGTGATTCACTCAGGAACAGAACCCAGAACCACGTGCACAACTGGGTTGTCAGACAAATGGAAGTGGGATGTCAGATACAAACGTTATAAAAGGCTTCCAAAACCATGGTATAAGTACTCTGAGGAGGTGCTCACCAGACAAGGAAATAGTGTTGCTGTGGACTAACAGCAGGTAAGTTTCTTTCATTTGTTCTTTTATTTTGTAATTCTTGCTGGACCTTTGCAGGATCATTCATAAGCACCAAGAATTTCTTACTGGTAATGCTGGTTTACTTAGGTGCAAATCTAAAAGTGGAGGGTATTTTAAATAATGGCCATTAGGCGTGAATCAATCATCTGTGTTATTCATATTATTTATGACTTCAAAGAAGAGAACAGCATGAGTGTATCCACTTTTCTTTAAAACATCAAGCAGGACATAGAAAGAAGGATAAAAAAGTTAAAATAATAAAATGTCTCTCAAAGTACCATTCCAATCTCCTTCAACACTTTCAGCTCTTGGAAAAAAAACATTTAACAGCTGTTTTGGCTTCTTTTTGACTGGCCTAGCTGAACAGAGAGCTTTGGCTAGAACTCAGGAAGAAAAGGAAAGGTTGTGGCCTTTAGAAGAAGGGGCAGGCAACTCAGGAGGATTACAAAGATGTTGTAACACTATGCAGGGAGAAAATTAGAAGGGCCAAAGCCCAGCTAGAACTTAACCTGGCTACTGCCGTAAAAGACAATGAAAAATGGTCTATAAATACATTAATGACAAAAGGAGGGCTAAGGAGAATCTCCATCGTGTATTGTATGTGGGGGGAAACCTAGTGACCAAGGATGAGGAAATGAGGAAAAGGCTGAGTTACTGAATGCCGCCTTTGTCTCAGTCTTTAATAGTAAGACCAGTTGTTCTCAGGGTACTCAGCCCCCTGAGCTGGACGACAGGGATGGGGAGCAGAATGAAGCCCCCATAATCCAAGGGGAAATGGTTAGCCACCTGCTACACCACTGAGACACACACAAGTCTATGGGTCTGGATGGGAGCCACCCAAGGGTACTGCGGGAGCTGGCAAAAGTGCTCACCAAGCCGCTTTCCATCGTTGATCAGCAGTCCTGGCTCACCACGCAGGTCCCAGTTGACTGGAAGATAGCAAATGTGATGCCCACCTACAAGAAGGGCCATAAGGAAGATCCGGGGAACTACACGGGCCTCTCAGTCTGACCTTGGTGCCAGGTAAGGTTGTGGAGCAGATCACCCTGAGTGCTACCACACGGCATGTAGAGGACAACCAGGTGATCAGGCCCTGTCAGCATGGGTTTATGAAAGGCGGGTCCTGCTTGACTAACCTGATCTCCTTCTATGACAAGGTGACCCGCTTTGTGGATGAGGGAAAGGCTGTGGATGTTGTCTACCTAGACTTTAGCAAAGCTTTTGACACAGTTTCCCACAGTATTCTCCTGGAGAAACTGGCTGCTCATGGCTTGGATGGCCATATGCTTTGCTGGGTAAATCCTGGCTGGATGGCCAGGCCCAAAGAGTGGTGGTGAATGGAGTTAAATCCAGTTGGCAGCCAGTCACAGGTGGTGTTCCCCAGGGCTCAGTACTGGGGCCTGTTCTCTTTAATATCTTTATCAATGATCTGGACGAGGAGATGGAGTGCACCCTCAGTAACCTGGCAGATGACACCAAGTTGGGTGGGAGTGTTGATCTGCTTGAGGGTAGGATGGCTCTACAGCGGGATCTAGACAGGCTGGATCGATGGGCTGAGGCCAGTGGTATGAGGTTCAACAAGGCCAAGTGCCCAGTCCTGCACTTGGGTCACAACAACCCCATGCAATGCTGCAGGCTTGGGGAAAGAGTGACTGGAAAGCTGCCTGGCAGAAAAGGACCTGGGGCTATTGGTCAACAGCCAGCTGAACATGAGCCATCAGTGTGCCCAGGTGGCCGAGAAGGCCAACAGCATCCTGGCTCGTATTAGAAATAGTGTGGCCAGCAGGACCAGGGAAGCAATTGTCCCTCTGTACTCAGCACTGGTGAGGCCCCACCTCGAATACGGTGCTCAGTTTTGGGCCCTTAACTAGACAAGAGACATTGAGGTGCTGGAGTGTGTTCAGAGAAGAGCAAGGAAGCTGGTGAGGGGCCTGGAGAACAAGTCTTACATGAGGCGCGGCTGAGGGAACTGGGGTTGTTTAGCCTGGAGAAAAGGAGGCTGAGGGGAGACCTTATCGCTCTCTACAGCTACCTGAAAGGAGGCTGTAGGGGGGTTGGGATCGGTCTCTTCTCCCAAGTAACAAGTGATAGGACAAGAGGAAATGGCCTCAAGTTGCACCAGGGGAGGTTTAGGATGGATATTGGGAAAAACTTCTTCACTGAAAGGGTTGCCAAGCATTGGAACAGGCTGCCCAGGGAAGTGGTTGAGTCACCATCCCTGGAGGTACTTAAAAGATGTAGTGCTGAGGGACACAGTTTAGTGGCGGACTTGGCAGTGTTAGGTTAACAGTTTGACTTGATGATCTTACATGTCTTTTCCAACCAAAACGATTCTATGATTTCCTTACTGAATATCCTGCAAAACACTTAATCTGGCATGCATTAATCTCTAATCTGATTTAATATAGCTCACAAGATGTAAACCAGTTTCATCTTTACCAACCATTAGGGACTCTATTCTAGACAAAAATAATCCTTAGTCTTTCTTCCACTCTTGATACCATTCATCACTTGGTCCTTACTTACACTGGTTGTTTGTTTTACATGCCTGCTTGGTTTTATTACCCTTTAGACTGCCTTTTCAATGATTCCTAATATGTCTGTGATATTTGATAAATTCTGGAACTTCAGAAGTTTCTAGAATACCACAATCTTCATCCAAATGTATCTTGTTACTGCCAGAGCAAATAATTTTAATTAAGTCCTTAACAGATTCCTTAATATTAATGGCAGAAGAAAGCAAATGTTCTCTTATGAATATCCAACAATGTGTTATAAGTAATTTATTAAATGTATTTTTCTCCTACAACATACTGAATAAATTCTTGATGATTACCATTTTCTCTCTTCATTAATCTTCTTAAAGGTTTCTTACCTGCTTACACTGAAGAGACCTTTTATTTGCTGGGCAGTTCTGTCCTTATCAGTTCTCACAAAAACTTTCTTTCCTTTCTCATTTAATAAAAATTAAGGTAGCATAACATAAAAGCAGGATACTAGAGAAATGAAGCAGATCCAGAGTAATCAACTGCAGCGCAAGCTTCCTCAGCATGCCTAAATCCAGATCTGGAGAGAACACCTTAATGATCAAGAGTATGGCTTAGTCTCCATTTCCAACTAATCACTATCTTCCCTGCTACAAGCATAGTCAATGGTGAGAGCTTTTTCTTAGAGATTTCACTTAGTGGGTTAAAGATTTCAGAAGTTAACATCTTCTGAACACTGCTGGTTGAGATACATAGCAGTCACAACATTACTTCCATGCTGATTCTGGCAGAAGACCACACTTGAAAAGAACAATAGAAATACTAGGCAGTAGAAAAACCCAAAACAACCACTTGGTACTAAATGGGCTGACCCTCACACAACTAAGTTGGCAGAGTCAAGCACAGAACATGTAGGTTTTGACCCGCTCCTCATCCAATGTGAGCTGAAAGTAAACCCTGTGCCCAGAAGCTTTGGGTCTAGATGAGTATGTTTGCTGCTTTGTTTACTTATGTGAGAAAGGCCTAAACAACTGGAGCTGTATTTACATTGCCAGTTGCAAGATGTAACTGCAGCAGCACCTTCATGCCTGAGCTAGTTTGGGTAGTGACAGAAAGGAAGATGTGCCATCGCTCACTTCAGCCTAGGCCAATTGCACAAATTCCAGAATCCCAGACAGACCTGGTGTGATGACAGTAAAACCCCTAACCTTGGTAATCTTTCAGCCAGACTTCCACAAACACTTAAGGCTGAAGCTGTGTCAGCCACTCTTCTCAACACTAGGTGCTTGTTCCTGTCCCAGGTAAATCCATGCCCATTTTCTTCAAGAACTAACTTCATTACTTTTGTTTGTTCTGGTTCACTGCCTTGCTGCACAAACACTTGTTCTGGCACAAGGAAGAGGGGTGGGAACAAGTACCTGTGGTTGGGGGAAAGACAGGACTGCTTCTTTTGGGAAGCAGCTCCTGGAAGAGCTAACAACATCTTCATTGTTACTGTCATCTCTTAACTCAGTCTTGCCATTAGTTTAGACTAGTAGGAGGCAGTCAGAGACCACACTGCTATCAACGCCTGGTCCTCGTCAGGGAGCAGTGAGAGCTTGTTGCTCCCTAAGGGACAGGGAGATATATCACAGCAAGCAGAGACCTCACCAGACACCACCCTACTGTCCTAAAATAAGGGAGCAGGGCAGGCTAGGGGTAGTAGCCAGGCTCAAACCTGATCATGAGACAAGTTTATGGCAGTGAGGCAGATCCAAGGTCAGGCTGAGAAGTCAGTCTGCAGATCAGGGTCAGATGCAGCCATGTGATTACCAGGCAGATCCATGATGCCAGAGCAGGGCCAAGGTCAAGCTAGTCTACAGGTCAGGATGAGGCCCAGCCTCACAAGCACAAGGCAGGCCCATAGCAACAGGAGAGAGCCAAGGGTAGGCTAGAAATTTAGTCCACAACAACTCAGAACAACAGGACCTACAAACAAGCACAAAGATAGCTGTGATAAGAATGGGTACACCTGACCTTAAATAGAGCCCCTGGGCCCACGGGCAGGGTTGGGGAGGAGGCCCTGGGTGGGGCCAATAATGGCTTATTAGTGCCTTCAGCGCCCTAACAGTCTCTTTTCTCTTTCCTGTGTCCTGTTCCTCTCACCCTCCTTACCCTAGCCTTACTGCTTGTGAGGCTGCATGTTGAGTCAGACCAGCTCACAAGTTCAACCGAAAACTAACCCTCTTTTGGTAAGGTTATTTCTGATTATATTAGCGAGTTCATCTGTCTCGCCACACTGCTATATGAACCAGGGCTATGAAGGCAACTGGAGCACATGGCTTGGGGTTGAGAATCAATGGATGGTGGCACATACGGTGAAAATGTGGTCTAAGTGGGGCCTTTGCCACTTCTGAAACTACACCCAGAGTTTTCTGAAATAGCTTGGATATGGATTTTCATACTGCAATTACCTCCTAATTTCAGAGCAGGTATATTGCAAGTGTCATTGCTCACAGACATCATTACAGAATTGATTCTGTAAGTTAAGTTCATTTTTTAACTTATGGAGCTCTGCTAGATGATCTACAGGCAGATGGACTAGATGATTGTTATAGGTCCCTTCCAACTGGAATATTCTATTCTGTTCTATTCTACAGACACAGCTGTGGATATACTTACATTTGCCTAAAAGTGCTAGAGGACACTCACTGTCTCAGAGAGCACACTCTGGAGAAGAAATATTAAAATAAAGGAGAACCAGGCATGAGGAAGAAGAAAGGGAAAAGGAAACAATGTTTTGTTGTTTGTTTTTTTTTGTTTTTTTTTTTAAATCAGAGCTTGCTTTTTCTTTCCACACCCTGTGTAATAACCCCGCAATGGAATGCAAATTAACATTCATGTTTTTTTAAACAATAGCCTTTGTGTTCCAAACCACACTGACAAAGCAGAACAATCCAAGCAAAACATGTTCACAAAATCTTTGCCAGCAATGTGCTACCCAGCTTTGTTGGAAACATCTAACGCTGCGAGTGTATCTGTTTAGGAAAGTAATCATGTAAGTTCAACTTCTCTTTACTCAGCTGATAAACTATGTCCTTCTTTCTCAAGCTGAATTTCAATCTGTTACATCACTGCAAATTCAGTGAAGTAAATAAATATGGTCTTACTATAAGTGTGCCTGAAGTGCTAGGCCTAGGAAGCCAGCCTGAACATATACAGTAAAGGCATAACGTGATTTCCAAGATCTGTTATCAATGAAAAATGCATGGAAAAGCACGCTGCTTCACGGTCAGAAACCACACTACTCACTTTGCTCGCAAATAGAGAAAACAAGACATATCACCAAAACCTATCACCTTCTGATCTGAAGTCACTAAGACAGAATACTCATGATATACATGCCAGCTTTACTTCAGAGCAGAAACACTAAAAGGTAAAAATATATATAAAAGCATGCTTTCTCCTGAAATATCTAAAATTTGGAAAACTAATCCCATGAGTGCAGTTACTGCCAGCAGATGTCAGCTCCTGTGGAAGTGAACATATTTGCTGGTCTATTAAACTGCTGTCTGGCCTCCACCCTATTTAGACCCAAGGACTGTTTTTGATCAGCATGTGTAAAATCTCCCAACCTATCTTTACATGTGGGCAAAGCCACATTGCCTGAAAGAGCTTCCTGGAACTAGTGTTGAAAAGCTTTGCAGGACAGTAGAATGTTTGTAGTTAAGGCAAGCTCGAAGATACACTCCAAGGTGTTTGTATCTACATTCTCCGAAATGATAACCCATCAACAGCCGTCATCACTCTGAAATCCTCTGTATAAATCATCAGAAGACATCCTCTCCATTAACAGTGGAGAATATATAAATATATCATAACCAGCAATAACAATTATAATCCACCAAAGGGAAAAGGTTCAGAATAAGGATAATCAGTCTCTATGTCTCTTTTTTCTATGTGGCATATAGTTCTCAGCCATTTCAAGCCTGTGGTTATTCACCGTGGGAAAGCAGGTTGTCTGCTTCTGCTGTTTGAGTTTCTCTGCTGCTATAAAATGGACCAACGTCCAGACAAATGCAGAGGAATAGCAGGGACAAAATAGCTAAAGCATAAAAATATGACAAAGCAAATGTAGCCATTTTAGAACTCTCATATGGGATAAGGGGAAAAAGTCAGAAATGAGTTACATCCCTCATTAGCTTTTGCCTACTTGATAAAAATTCCACTGGCATTACCACTTTCTTTCATTAGGAGGAGCTCTATTGGAAAAAGGGATTTGATGCTTCTGGAACGTTTAGCATCTTGTTTAACTTGCTGAGCATATTTGTTTGAAAAGGTCTGTGGTTGCCTTAGGTTGTGGTCTATAATCACCTTACTAATGATTAAACTATGCAAAAATCTGGTATTACCTAAAGGTTTATCAACTGGAATTTAATTTAACTGTAAACTCTGTGTTATAACAACCACCATAACTTTGCACTAGTGACTGAACTTAGAACCCTCTGCTCCTAGGGCTAGAACCCCAGAGAAACCATAGAAAGGGAAAACTGAGAACTGCTTCCTGGTATCTAGGATGTAAAAGACTTTTGCCAGGGCAACAAGGGCTTGTGAACAAGGCACTCACAAGAGAGACCCCCTCAATTACTCTATTCACTCAAAATTCTGTAGAGATGACAGTTTCCACCACTATTCAGGTTTCAATTTGTGGTTATTCTAAATCTGGTACTGTATTTGCAATGCAGTTAAGTGATACTCAGAACAGACCAATTCATACTGTGCTACTCCAGTCTTCAAACACACAGCACTTTTTTCAATCTATCAGCTTGGACTTTCCCCACCTCTCTGTTGCAGGACTCCTCTCACCTTCTCTCTCCTCCCCTCTTTCAATACTGTGCATAACAGGGTGAAATAAGAAAAGCAGCAGGATTTCAATTTATTTATGGTGAAAAAAAAAATAATTAAAACCCAGATCTTTGTTGTTTTATTTTCTAGTATTTGTCTGACATAATCTTTAACTTCCATTGCTAATGTGGACCTATGCTATTATATAGCTTGTTTTCATATTTTTACATCGCATTTCAGTGATGCTGAAATGTGTACATCTCTGGAAGGCATGTTTGCTAGGTGTGAATGTACACTTCAGAGTTCATGTGTTGTTTACAACCTCCTGTGATGTTTTCTTCACTGAATTCTACATTTAAACAAGCACTCATGAAAGTGCAGTCCCACAGTAGTCCAAAAGGCTCCGCAGAGCAGCCCAGCCCACCGCCCTCCGTGGTGGCTGTATGAGGGCACTGGTGAGCAGCACTGAGCTGGCAGCTCCAGGCAGGTGCCTGCCAGGCACCAGGCAGCACTGGCCTCCAAGGAGGGCTCGGCTTACACACAAACCTCAGGCCATTTTTTTCCAAGTCATTACTTGGATACCATTCTCTCTGTTTACGCTATACTGTGAGGCATGAAACCTTTTTTCCCCCATCATACCTAAAATTCAGGGCTCATTCCAACTGGCAAAGTGGACCTCATTATCAGCTGGCTTCAGTTTTCAGTTCCTGTGCAAATTGTGCTGTACTTACGATGATAATAAGCTAAAAGAAATGGCAAGCTGAAAACAGCTTATCTGCTGCCTGATCGCGGAAGAAATTGACAAGTGGTTGGGCTTGTACTTCCTTGGGTTTTTTGTACTTTAGCTTTCAGTGGAGGATCTCATTGGTTCATGTAAACTCACTGCTAAATAAGCAGTTTTCTTCTGTTTTTTTCATCTGCTTGTTAGATCTGCAAAAGTAAGATGACATACACAAGGCCACTGTTTTCAAATTTAAATGTCACAAGTTAAGCGCATAAATATGAAGTGAATCATACAGTAATGCAGCAGTTACAGAAATTTTATCCTGAAGTACAGTGTAACTTTTTTTCCTCATCACAGCATCATGGGATAGGATTCTGGGATCTTATTAGGAAGAATATTGGCTTTTATTTAAAAATTTGTTTATTTAAAAATAATTTCTACTTTCGCAGATGTCTATCAAAGCTAAAAGCAAGCATACCCCAAAAGGACAAACAATAAAAGGCAAGTGAACACCAGATTCGCTTTCCTTTAGTTTTATAATCATTAAAAAGCTGACAATTCATTGTCTAGTGTATGTACTCATGAATGGGTCTCCTGGGGTTGACAATGCTGGAAAAATCTGCAACAAAAATTAGTCTAGTTTTTAAAATTTCTTTGTCTAGGTAGCCTCTCTATAAATAAAAACCCAAAGATTTTATTAGCTTTACCTTACTCCAAACGGCAAACTCTAGACTTTTCAGGGGATACAGTGAATGTGGGGAAGCAAGAGGAAAAAATACCTTTCCTCAAGTACAGCCACTTTTAGAGGTCCTAAAATAACAGTGTATCAGCCTTGTTAGATCAAGAACTCATCGCTTTTAAATAAATAAATAAATAAATAAATAAATAAATAGGATTCATGTTCCTAATTTTGATGTATTTCAGAATTCAACAGTAAAAGGGACAAATTCACCAAAAGTTGGTAGTTCACTAAAATCTTGATAAAACTTCATTGTTCTAAATATAATGAGTAAAGACAAAATAGTGTACAACTTTTCAAATGTTAAAAACAATTCTGATGCTTGATTCTGCAAGTTGATTCTGCATTTGGAAAGGCTGAATTTCCCAACTTACTTTACTGCTTTTGTTTTCCTATCTAACAATTGTTACCTGCAGCTGGATTCCGCTGTATTCTCTATAATCATCTATAATAATAATAATCTATAATTTCACTGGGCTGTAGTAAAAACAGCCCAGTGAAAGTAGAATTCCATTTCTTTTAAAATAAATCCTGGTTTAGATCTCCTTTGGCAAACCTGTAGCATTTTCACATGCCAGATCATACTTAGTCTTCTGCTTGACCTTGTTTCGTAGTAAGCTTCATAGTAGTATGGCCATAGTAACAAGGATCTGAAAATTGTTAAACAGTTCAACTTCCTTTAAGTTCCAGCCAGTGTCATAAAAACACTTTATACAGCAGAATCCTAGGCTTTCTTCTTTATTTTACAGTGCTGATGATCGTATTTTCTTAGAAGGTGGAAGAGCTAGAGTTTTACATCTAGGATCAATCACCTAAACCAGTAAATAGCTGCTATGTCATTACTGTTAGCCATGTGGCAAGTAAGTGCACCAAGTTTTTGCCTGTTGAATAGCCTGGCTGGCAGCTCTTTTGTTTCGCTGACCATAAACCACAGGGTTAAAGCATAGTGCAAACAACAAAACAAGAAAGGCTGGTAAGTGTAAACTAGTGTTATCAGGGTGTCTTCCAACAGCTGTTATCAGAAGTAGCAGAAGATGCAAGCTCATTTGCAGTCCATGAATAATCATAGTTTTTCTGGCCTTTTTATTTGAGCTATTTAAATGGCCAGCATGTTTTCCTTCTCTGCAGAAGTGACAGTAGCTAATTACAATGATGATTATAAGAACTACAATTAAAACAATTCCAGCTGTTCTCGCAAACGTAGCTCCAAGCAGAGTTGGCCAAGGAGATTCTGTTTTGAATATGTCTTCCAGTCTTTCTTTCAATGCCTTCTATTAGTAATAGGCAAATAGCTTTAAGCTTTGTTATAATCCAGGCACAAATGATGACTTGGTGTTTCACTGAGTGCACCAGTGGTAAATATTGCAAAGGCCAGCATATGGAGCAAGACACTGGTTAAGTGCCATCAAAGTAGAAGTTCTCCCACTTGCTACTTGTACTCCAAAGATTATCCAGACTACAAATTGTGGAGTTCTCACATCAAGTATTTGTACTGTGTAACAGATGGCACCAAGGTCACAGAACAGGGAACAACAAAGGAGGTGATGGCACAGGAGAAAATATTGAACTTCTTTCTTCCTTTGAAAGCATTTTCAAACTATCTTTGGTATTAGCAACCTAACCTAAAAATCAATTGTATAAAGGGATGTTTTTTACTACATTTTCTATATGCAGTGATACTGAGCATTTTCCTTCTGATGAATTACTGAACATGTTCACAATCTTTAAAGTATCTCCCAAGTCCTGTAAAAAAAAAACAAAACCAAAAACCCCAAAGATACCATAATTTGTACATTGAGCTTGATGCTATTTTTTCCTACAACCACAAGCACAGCTAGCAGCTATTCACGAGAGCTTTGTCTGCACACATTTGTTAGCTGATTTTACTGTAACATTTACATGTGATATATTGATTTTCATGGTTGAAAGAACATCATACCAGAACCTGTAAAGCATGTCCTTCACTGTCTCCTTTTGATGGCCATTTAGCAGAAAGATGAATATAGAGAGTATGGAAATGAAAAGCATCCTCACCATAAAAAGCACCATTCTTGGCAGCTAGCTTGATTCATTTAATGCTATTTCATAGGGCAAAGCAAGGAACAAACGAAAAAAGAGAATAAGCTGCTCACTGAGCCTTCTTCATGGTCCCTCAATTGGCAGATGGGTAGTGCACGGAAATAAATTTGCAATACAATAACCCTAATGGCCTCCAAAACTATGACTCAAGAATCTTTCACAAGTACTACATTTACCAGAAAAATAAGGTATATTCATGATCGTATCTGTCGAACACTTAGTATGACATAATCTGCTCTGAATGTTTGCTTTCAAATATCCAAATAGGTGACAGTTCTGAACAGTGTTTTAGATAACATTTTTGTCAGCAGGATATGATTTTTCATTTAGAGACAAACTGGCTTTGCCAATTGTCACTAGCACTTGGTTTTACTTACCAACTTCAAGTAAAACCACATATAAAATGTATATAAATATAAATGTTATGTGCACAAAGTCTTTGAAACTATTCTTTTGTAAGCACCAGTCCTCCATTGAAGTTTAGCTGTCTCAGGGTCTTGTATTTCTGATACTTCAATGCCTCCCCAACCTCTAATATTTTCTTAATTTTATTCAAATGCAGAATCTTTTAAATGCAGTCTTAAATGCCGGGTTTCCTTGAGATAACTTGCAATTTATTTTGTGTTTGATTTTCAGGCATCTTTAATAGATACTGCCTGCATTTAACCAAAGTACGCATTACTGAGAAGACTGAATTTAAGACTTTAGAACAGAGACAAGGACTCAAAAAAAGTTATTCCAGAGGCAAGGAGGATATTGTAAATGATCTGAGGAGCTTCAGCATTTTCCGTGTGACCATCAGTTAAGAAAGTATGCATGTACGCAAATACTACAGTTTAAGCATTTCCAAAGCCATTTGGTAATTTCAAAGCATAAGTCCTGTTTTCAAAAGTCATATAACTTTGATGCAAGCTTTCCTTTTGCTCATGGCTAGTTGTTGCTCAGCTGTTAGCCATAGGCTTACCACAGACAAGCCGGTTTCCAGGCTAATATGGCTGCTTCTGGGAACACAGTGGCCTAATTTTTATTACATCTGCGACCAGTCTGTGGTTGGTTGTTAGATAACAGTAAGCCATAAACACAGGTGATATGTATAGTTTCTGACTTGACAAAGCCATATAGCTGGATTTCACATAATTCACCTATAGCTGTCTTCTTCAAGAATACTTCTGAAAACAGACACTATATGGATGGGGCACAGTCAGCATCTCCTTACTGAGTCTGCATGTTTCAAGAAAGTGACATATAGTCTCCATAGACACACGTGGCCTTTGAGCACATGGAGGAGAGATAAGCATGCTTTAAAATGATCTACACATGCTGCAAAAAGTTTTGGGAAAAACAGAGTATAGGAAGTTTACTTTGATAAATATATCAGGGACAGCCATTGCATGTGTACTTGCTTTTCACAAAAAGAGAAACATTAATATTTTTTCTTTTATTTAAGCAAAAGGGAAAGCAGTGGCCAGCGCCTCCAGCTTCCCTCACAGAAGGCAGAGTCACCTCTTCCTGCCAACCTGTTAACGGTAATGCACCTGTTCAGAGTTATGGCTCCAAAGCTTCAAAGTACTCCACACAGGCCAGCTTCTGTTTTTACTGGGGCTCTGTGTCGGCAGCTTCAGTTAAACAGTGTCAATACTGGCATCTGGAGCTATTTTTAAAATGCACTGCATAGTCACAAATTCGCCTTCTGGTCTCCTAGTATAATCTGTTTAGCAAGTGGAGCATTTAGCTAATTCAGCCATATATATATATATACACACACACACAAACATAGAGTAGGCACTCTATCTTCCATTTACTGTGTAGAAGGATGAACTCATTGAAAGTATGTACTAAATAAGCAGGAAACTGCTATTGTTTTTGCCAGAATATGCAGAACAGACATAGTAGAATTAAACCACTGTCTCCTGTGGTTGTCAGGGGCCCTTGAAAGTCAACTTTATATGTACATAAATAACTAATGCTTTGCTTAGTCATTCATCTATCAGTTGGTCATTTCCTATGTATGGGCAAAAGGAAACAGTAGCTTAAGTGTGTTATCTGCCATTTAGATCTGTATGCTGATTTAGATCAGTATGCAGGCATATTGTAAAATTTCAATTTATGAATTTTCACAGCTCTTGTAATGGAGTGATGGGGCCTGTTCACGCAAGTCTTTACCCACAACACATTCAAGCATGGCTTCACACCCAGTGTGAGCAGCAGCTCCATGCTGTCTGCAATGTTCCTAGCTCACATTTAACAGGAACCGCAGTTCTGTGCTTAGATGCAAGATGGCTATTAGGAGGTAGTCTGCAAAATCAGAAGGATCTTTAATAGGGAATGATCAAAATCAATGTATCTTACCACAGTGAATCTTTTGTGAACAATACAAATTGATTCAATACAGACACTCAGCATTATCATATTACAGCAAAACTTTTCACACACTACATATCCTTATACTACCTGTCTGGTTAGAAATTCATAGAGTATTTTCACCTACCATATATGTCACTTTTTGCAAAAGTGATTTTTTTTTAAATTTTTTTAAATGCAAGATTAAATTTATGGTCTGGGATGGCAGAGCCTTCTTTGACTCAGAGTATCAGAGATTCCCCGGAATTTTCACTAGAAACTTGAGAGTTGAGGCACTGGGACAGAAACAAGACTTTGTTTTCATCTGCCACAAAGGAAATCACTGTCTATTGGTCTTATTCAGACCGGACTGGCTTTACACTATGTGACTGTATTAGCTTAATAGTAATGATGCGCGGGTAAGAAATACTGAAACAAAGCCGCACAGGTTTTACTTGCCTGGCTGAAGAAACAGGATTTCTGAGATGCCGAAGTTTTAACCCACTTTGAGCTGTCCTTATTTGGTAGACTGTTCAACTCCCAAAATAACCAAGAGCAGCGCTGGGATCATCCTGGCAGACACCGAGAGACAGACTACCCTAATTTAGCAGTTTCTCTAACATTTCATGGGCTTCACCACAGCAATTCCAGGACATCTTGTATGGTCTAGATTGCATATCACGCAATGGCACACTGATACCCTTCTAGCATATTCTAAGAATTTTTTTCTAGGAATATTTCAGTTCTTCTAGGAAATTTTCTGTCATAGTTGAAGGAGTTTCCTGGTATAGAATAGAAGCCTTCATCTTGCAGATTTTCCAGTATTACAAAAGCTTAAATGTTAACACTGAATTTAGTAGGAAATGAAACCTGTTTGTGCATCAGCAATGTTTATACATGAAGCTAAATCTTCATTTTAAGAGCATCACAGATTTCATTTGGAGTTTTTCATTAGACTATCTATAGAAGTAAAGTTCTTCCAGTTTGGGACTTATGCAAAATAATAAACCCATGATACATGTTAGTTGTATTATTTCAGGCACCACTAATGGGTGATACTGATACTACACTGATAAATGAGTTAGGAAAGATTTGAAGGAAATTAAAATCAGATTACCACTCTAACCTGTCTTATAATATCTTTTATAATTCCTATGTCTATTGATTTTCAAAACTCCACACTAATTTTGACTAAACATGTTTGTGATGTTTGGTCACCGTGGAAATAAAAAGTTTTATAGTACTTACATATTTAGCTGCTGAAGTCATCTGGTAATGCAAATCAAAGAGAACACACTCCCAGCAGAAGGAAATTCCACCCTCTCAAGAGGGGAAAGCCAGTCTGACACGTAGGACCTAGTACTCACTAACTGCTTAGCCAGTATCATGATGAAGCATCTGTACCTAAGGAGACTGTGGTTCCTACTGCAGTCAGTGATGCTGCTATGTGACATGGGAAGGAGCTCCCCTTTCAACAGTGGTGGTAGCTGTGACAGTACTGACTCTACACTGGCTGCTTGCTGACAGTACCTACCTAAAAACAGGCAGCTATAGAATGTCCCACCTTTCCACCACTCTCTGCCTCAGAAGAATAAGGGTCTCCTTATTCTGACAGCCCCATCATATCGGACAGTCCTATATGGATGTCTTAGGCAACTTGTGGTGTTTTAAAAGGCACTGGAAGCCTCTATCCAGGAAACTGAATTTTATCCCAAATAGCACCGTATGAACAGCTCTGATTGTGGCCTAATTCTAATTGTAATCCTAGTATGGGTGAGATTTCAAACAAGCAAAAATGTGAATTACAATATGAGATGCTAGAAAGGCATCACTTGTAAACAGGTCACACATGTTCAGATAAAGTATTTCTAAACCTTTTGTAATGTCAAAGCTGGCTGAATCTAATTCTATTCTAAAAAACTATCCACATTTGCAGTATGTCTGTAGGCTTTTCTGCCACCTATGTGATATAGTAACAACACACTAGCAGCAACAATGTCTTGTTGCAATACAGGACTAATACAACCACCATGTTATTTAAAGACAACCATCTCTCTCCAGTGCAAAAGTGCCTGGTACTTGTATCCTGATGACATCTTTCCTCTCAGAACTATTATATATGTACCCAGAATGTTCTGTTATCTATGGTCTAAACTCCTGATCTCTGATTTTTCGTTTCTTCTTGCCTAGGACCACAATGATCCTCATCATAACAAAGGAAATTTAGATGCCTGGAAGGAGACTTTCTGATTTCTTTACTGTCCTTAGATGCAAATAACTACCAGAGACCAAAGTACATGATACCAGAAAATTATGTATAATTCCTGCTAAAATAATGGGCTCTCTTCCACTGAAGCAAAAGGGTTCTGCTGGTTTCAGTGGGACAGGTCTAGGTCAAGATGGAAGCATGGGAATTAATGCTGAATGCTCTCTAGTTTGTGTCCCAGTTTTATTCAGACTCATGAGAAAAAATGTTAACTATAGGTAAAAAGTTAAGAAGACGGGACACATTCAGAAGTATTTTGGTTTTGCACCAATAATCTATTCTGAAATTTAGGAATGTCATTTAAAGAAGCTTCACAGTAGAAAAAGTGTAGAGGAACACAGTGAACTTCGATTATGAGAATGATGAACTAAAGATAATTCAGAAGTAGGAAAATTTGATAAGTTTGAACGTACTAAGGCAATATTCAAAGACACGTCATCAAATCTTAGGGAGCAGACTCACTGAAGAATATCAAGAGTAATTTTCAAATGTATCCTGCAGAGTTTAAATATAAAAGTACGTTTTCCAGAAACAGTTTTTCTTACTACTGAGAAGAATAATCTGGTGTATTCCCATTCTTTTGAAGTTTAGGTTACTGGCTATAGTTTTATTCTTTCCATGCCACACAAACTGTAGTCTTAAATGCATCCCTTTATTGTTAAGAGTTTCATGTAGAGACTATCCAGGGTTTTATTTGGAAAACATGAATTTAAAAAAAAGAGATAATATCCATTTCAACAGTACACTCATGCCTGTTAACACCTGATAATTAAAGGAATATGATGTGATTTGATCGTACATTCAAAAAAAGCTAACCTACCTTGTATTTCGTCTCTGTTGAAACTGGAATAGTTCATGCTTCTGTTTCTTTCTCTGTGTTGTTAAAATACTGCTCATTGTAAAAGAAGAAGCAAAAGAAATTAAAGAGAAGTGAAAATAAAGAACTTACTTTAAAAACCAAAATGTCTAGGATGTCTTTACGTATTTAGAATGTGAGTCTTTCTTTAGGCATTTACAATGCTTTTATGCCACCACAGACTCAACCAAAACAGTAATAGCAAGAGATAAAAATATTGTAATAAATACAATAACCTCACAGCTATCACAGATTTACTGTGGTTGTCTGAAATTTTATAGAAACGGAAAAAGTAACAAAACTCAGATTCTCTTACTTAAAATGTAATGTAGTTGGGTTAAGGAGAATACTCGTTAATAGCCTACGGCATATGATACACAACTGAGCTGCTCTGATTCTCCCACAGAAAAGGGATACACTCATTGTCTGTTTTTTTGTTTTTGTTATTTGGGGAGGTCATTCTATCATTCTGTCAATATTCTTTGGGTTCCCAATATGTTTTCCAGGATTCCTCTCTGAATATCTTATAAAAATCCTTCACAGAATAGAAAAAAAAAAAAGAGCTTTTTGTATTTTTCTTATGTCACAAATGATGTAAACTATTTAATTGCATATAGTTCACCTCACCTGTCCCTTCAGCCAGCTTAAACAGCTCAAAGACAAGCCTTCAAAGCTCTTTCAAAATTTTCTAAGAAATGCATAAAAATATTTTAGAAATAAATCCTCTTAAATAACAGAATATTAAAAGTAATATGAAAAGGAATAGGGAAAAGAACAGCCCATGGGAAATAGGTTGAGTGATTCTTACAAGATCATGGTACTCTGTCAGGTAAGTATAGATAAGCAAGATGAAAGGTGTAATTGAACAAGCATATTTCCTTCTACATCAGCACTACCCGTTCTCACTGCTTATTACTCAATTCTGCATCCACGATTGGATCAGTGCTGGTTTTATGGAGTATTATGGCCTTCCACTTGTCCAGGGAGGTTCAAGAGAGCATCTTCTAAGTGCTGTAGAAATAAATATATGTAAATAACAATATAACAGAAAAATGAACTCACCTTTAATGACAATTCCTTCCTGGGACTCTCTTCATCACTTTTGAGAATCTCAAATGTACATAGTCAATTTTAACTGTGGAAGAAAAACATAAGTGGCCTGGAAAATGTGAGTGAAGCAACCACAAAAACTCCATAGTTTTGATCTGAATTTTGGTTCCAAGCCTTAGATTGACAACAGCCTTTCCCCCAAAGTAAACAGCTATGAAAGTCCCAAAATGTTAGCTGCAACATGCCTTGTTTTGTTCATGTTCACTGCCAGCTGCAAGCTGGTATCCTGTGTAGAAAAGAGCATTCAGCAAGCAGGGGTACCTGCACCAGGAATATTTTGTGTAATGACAAGGGCACTGGGTAAAACATGTCTACCATCTTCTCTGACTTGCCCTTGAAAGCTCCTCCTTTGCTCTAGCCACCACAGATTTGCAGACAGAATTTCCTTTTGCTGGTTCCTCATGCTGAGCACACTTTGTGGCTATCTCCATGCACAGGATATGCTGAATCTGACGTACATTACTACAATGCACTACATTTTTTCGTATTTCTCAGACAGGGCTTGTGACTTGAAAGAGGCTGTAACATGCTTTCAGCAACACACCAGCGCACTTGCCAGCTTTGGGCTTTTTTTGGATATAATTATATGGAATTGGGGTCATAAAATTATTCTGGTTGATGGAACAGATGGAACACATCTGAGAAGCAGGTTTATTGCTATTTCTGAGAAAAAACAACCCACTAGGCAATATGCTGCTTATTACCACCATGAGTGGTATTGTCATTACTAGTATTCCACCTATCAATATAAAAAGGTAAGGGCAGAGAGGATGGGGGCCCTACGTCGGTCAAATTATTGTCCAGCTGAGGATTATCAGGATACTGTTACTGCAAGCTGTCCTCTCTGGGTGGCAGTGAGCAAACACTGCAAAACTGGTAAGGAGAATTGCAACAACACAAAGCCTTCTTTCAGCTAACATCCTACAAGAAGCCGCTACCAACATTAAATTAGCAACGAGAAGCAACAACATGCAGGTTAGATGGGTACGCACTGAGGCAGCGAGCCGGCCTTTTCATAGCGCAGCACATTTGGGGTATGCTGTAATTGAGGTTTGCTAGGTGCGCTGCAAACTCAGGAAGTGCAATTTGCACCTCCTTGTGCCAGAAACTGAATGAGTCAGATCCTTAAAGCTTCAATTTTAGCTTTGCTTCTGCCTCTTCATTGTTCTGACTAATATGATGTTATCATAGCCAGCTAAGTATGGTAAAAGCCAGCTGCATAGCCTCTAGGTTAGAGCACAGCCAGGCTCACGCTGGTGTCAAAGCTGAAAAACACCCACGGATTTCAGTGGAGCAGCTGCAGGCCACTCCAGCTAACTGTAAGCAAAGAAGTTATTAACTGCACGAAGAAACACATAAATCAATATACATTTAAAAATACATAACACTGTACCTACTATCAAAACAGCCATTAGCATCTCAATTTTTAGGTGCCAAATTTGAAACATCTTAAAAGAGGCCAGAAGTTCAGAAGGAACTAAGCAGACAGACATAAAATTTCTAAAATATTAAAAAACTAATAACCCACCAAAACAAGAGACTTAAAAGCAACTTGAAATGCAAACCTAGCTCTCTAAACGTAATGAAAAAAAAAATCGGGAAAAATATTCTGTATCGTTTAGGCCCCAGATGTGTGCATTGCACGATTAGTGTCATATGTGTTACCTCGTTAGGGACTTCGCCTGTGTAATTTGCAATAATGAAACCTCTGCTTTTATGAGACTCTCTATATAAAGACTTGCTGACAATTTCCATAGTCAGTGTACATATTTACAGAATCCAGGCTTCTTTCCAATTTATTCCATTGTTTACTATAAATAAAGTGTTTCATAAAATATTTTTATCAATAGGTAGGATTTTTTTTCCTTCTGTTTATAAATGAACAGTGATGTTTATAAGTGATGAATGAAACTGGGGGTGAAATTAGTTAAAATAATTTAACGTTTGAAAAATTTAGTAACAATTTTCTTTCCCTGTGCTCTCCCACTGAAACCATGACTTGGCAATCGGGTGATGACTGTTCTTCTTTCTGATCTTGTGTAAGTCAAAACCTTGGTCTGACAAACGATACTGTGGGAACAGTTATCTAAAACTGCCTGGAGCCCTCCGGCAGAATCAGGCCAAGGGCCTTGAAGCTAACTCTACAAAAGGTAATGAAGGTTTGCAGTTGGCTATTGACAGAGTAAGATTAGACTTTGTTCTGTAAAGCTGCTGTAACTACAGCAAATGACCTCATCATTTAGTAGTCTTACTAGTTAGTCCACAACATTTTTTCTCAAAAGTGAGGATGCGGTCAACGGTGAGACCCAGAAGCTTCCCCACCTTGCCAGAAGAACTGCAGGGAGAAAGACTGGGGTAATTCAACTTTGACACAAAGGCCAGACGTACACTTTCTGTACTGTATTCTATACTCTCAGAATACTGCAGCTGACAGTGAGGAACCCTCTTTCTAATAGATGTCAGGTGTATTTCAGTAGAAGCCATGGATAGTTTCCTGAGCCTGACGTGAACACCAGAGATTCTAAGGTTTACTGCCTGCAATTTGTAACTTCCTTAGAGGCCCAGGATTATCAGCCTTGCCTGCCTGTCAAGCACTACCCGCTTTTTGGGTCAAAGAGTCATCGAAATGGGGTCAGAGGACAAGCTCATTATTTCCAGTCTTCTCAGCAGTCTGCTCCGAGTGTGTCTCTTGGCTTCTCCATGACGTAAACGGCATTGTTTGTGAAACAATGTAATGGTTATAATGATTTGCAAAGCCCTATGAATTGTGCATACTAAAGACACTCCACAAGTATTAACAGCTGTTATTTAGTGCAACAAACTTTTATAAAATTCCAAGGATATAGGCTAATTATTTGTTGAACAATAAACCCACTTTTTCTCTAACAGCTTACTTAAATCACCTATCAAAACTTCAATAAATTTACAGTAGCTGTAAGATAAATTAATATAGGAAATAAAATACAATTTGCTACATCTGAAGTAGCAACATTTTCAGAGGGATTTGGGTTAAAATAAATATTTTAAAATAGTGTATCTTTACCAAAAAATTCAGCAAAATTTTCAGAAACCATAAGGTGTCTGATTCCAGTGTGACCTGCTGTCACCCCACTGATTTAATTGGTATTTCTCCCCATTCACACCCGGCCGAAGACTCTGGCATGTCACATCTGCACGTGACGTACCTTACTGAGCTGCTGTTTCTATCAAAACTGTGCCAAATTCTAGCTTCCCCAAAACAAAGCAAGCAGCCGTGAAGGCAAACTCCTTTCGTTACGAGACCCCGCAGCACCAGTCCCCCGGCTCAGGCCCCGCGGATCCGGCCCCAGCCGCCGCGGGACCCCGCGGATCCGGCCCCGGGCGGGGCGGGCACCGGGCGGGCTGCGCCAACAGCGCCCCCTGGCGCGGCGGGCGGCGGCCGCCATGGAACCCGCTGCCGGTTCTCCCCCGCGGGGGGGCTGGGGCGGGGAGGGCTCGGCCGGGAGCGCCGCGGCTGGGAGCAGCGGAGGGGCCCGCACTCGGCACAGCCACGGCGAGGGGGCCCCGCCGCCGCCACAGCCAGCCCTTCGGGGGAGCAGCACCTCCACATGGGCATCGGGGGGAAAGGAGCAACCGGAGTCGCAGAGGCCTTATTTTTAGGGATGGTAAAATGTTGTGGGGACTGTTCATTCCAGGAAGCCTCGTTGATACTAATTATAGCTTTTCACTACAGTCTCGTTACATTTCTGTTAAGAAATAAATTAAAAAATACAAACTCGGGGAACTGTCAGGTCAGTAATGAAACGAGGTGAATAAAGCATGTGGCTTTTTAAAGAAAATCTTGGGAAGTGGATCTGCAATATTTAATCTTGAAAACAAAGTGGACCTGGAAATACTAAGAGACTGAAATAATCATCATCTCAGCATTAGGAACACATTCATTGGGTGAAAAGCTGTTTCAGAACATGAACAAAAATTGCTTCCAAAATGAAGCTTATAAAGGTTAACTTAGCACATAAAAAATAAAGTTGTATTAAAATCATATTTGCATTCCCTATTAATGCAACTGCATAGATGATCAACTGATTTAAATTAAGAGAACATTTAATAGTTTTTCATGTTGTGTGTTTGGTGCCACCGTGGCTGTAGCCGTCGCAGCAGCGGCAGGGGCATCTCCAAACATCTGCCAGGTCCTCTGACAACTGCTGGCCACTAGAGCTCCAGACTCCCTTTTCAAACCAAGGAAAGTTCACAACTAACCAGGAATGCCCCAGGAGCTGACACGCGCTCTCACAAATAATAGTCTTTATTATATTCCTACTACACTAAAGGGAAAGGAATACAGCATCTGGGAAAACATAACCAACAAATACTTGTGTGTGTGATGACATTACTACGTTATCCTGGCCAGCAATCTACTACTTCTTTCTCCCCATTTGATAATACGAAGTCAGTGGACCAATGTCCCTTTCACACTTTGCTCCTCTGCTTTTTGTTCTTTGTCACCCTCCCTAAAACACTGCTCAAACTAACCGAGCCGTAAATAGTTTGTCAAATTACAGGCCCTGGGATGTATTTACACTAGCCTATCTCTATCAGGCATGGAAGTGGCAGAGCTGCTGTGGCAGCCGCAAAAACACTGTCTCTTACATCCCTCTGTCCCTCCATTACAACTCTGCTTCGTGCTGGAGGAGATTTTCAAGTACAGATACAGTCAGGAGGCCATAGTGGCACTTCTGAAGAGCATTCCACCGTCTCTTCTGTATCATCTCTTAGCGCACTGTTTCGCCCCGCTCTTTACGTTTCTGTGCTAGTTACAGCAATTACAACTCGAGTGACTCATTGCACTGCAGTCCTTGGAGTCACTCCCCCATACAAGAAAATAAAAGATTTTCCTTATTGCTAAGAGATCCACATTCTGCTGGTACTTGAGTTGAGACAGTGGCAACCCAGAACGGTCACCCAACACTGCTTGTTAAGTAGCTTTGTTACCCTTTAGTGACTTGGTAAGAACAACAAATACACAAACTCAAATTAATTTGAACTGACATGCTCACAGTAACACACTCGGTGCAAGGCAGTGACTTGCAGGTGGAGAAAGCCCCTCTCCTTAAAAGCTGAAGACTCTGAAGTTACGCACATTCGCATCGTCTTTCAGATTCCCTTGGACTGACAGCTTCTCCGCCTACCTGTGTGAAGTTTTGCATGGCAACAAGGAAGGGAAAGAAAAACACTAATAGAGGAATTGAGATAATAAAACCACAAAATAGAAAAATATGCTAAAAAGAAGCTCAGGAGCAGAATAAGAAAACAAACTTTCCACTGAAAACAGTAACAGGAATCTAGCCAAGAAACAATGGTCTTGTTATATTTTGGAAACTAGAAGTATAGGCACATCTTGTTTAATCCGTAATACTTAAGAAGTATTTTCTACTACCCTAATTATGGACTTAGTTCTGTAAATCATTACTTACATAAGCAGTTTGCACTTACAACGAATACTAAGTGCTTGGAAGATGTTTATGCTGTTCTTCAAAAATTTGTTTATTAGGAGACTGAAACAAAACAGTAGATTGTAACATCTAATTTTGAAAAAGAGATGGAGACACATTGCATCCAAGCATTGTGGCAGCCTCCTTCTTCTCTTAAGGCGAACACCACAAATGCTGAAAACATTTGGATTAAAATAAAAAAAAATTATCATTTAGGCACATGCTTTTTAAACTGAGAATCAATCTGGCAAATACCAACATGCAAGCTACTCCTGTGTTCAACATTAAGCATCCTGTATTTTACTTTTGAGATTAGGAGTTATTTTTTATCTTAACTTCTGGGCCTTTATTGTTATTTTAAAATGTGTCTAGACATCTGTAAATATTTACATACATTTTACAATTCATATAATTAAGGATCACTTTAAAAATGGTGCACTTGCAGAAAAAAATATTTCTATGAAAATATCTCTTATTACACTGCTAGTCATGTAACATTTATTTTATATATTAAACACAAATTATGATATATTCTTGTCCAGAAAAGCTTTCAACCTCTGATAGTATTAGTTGATGGTTTACACATGCAAAAACGGAAAGAAAACTATTTTATTATCCTCCACTAGAGGGAGAGAGAACATCTTTTGTTGCTAGGCAGATTCTGAAAACAATTTCATTCTACATCATTTAAAGCAATAATGTCAAATTTCGGAAAAAAAAAAAAGAACAATTTAGTCCATTATATTACCAAATTCAAAGTAATTTCTAAAATACTAAAGCCCCGAAATCTAATATGTCATTGCTGCTAGGTTACTTTCTGCAATCATTAGGACTGCACAACGAACACAGATAATTTAATTTCATATGAATGGTCAACCATGGCTTAATAATTTTTTCTTTACTTCTATTTACCATCAACACCATGTTGATTTCTTTAGACATGGATGTTAACATATGGACAAAAAAATCTAAAGTAAATAGCAAAAGTAAGCAAAATGGTAATATTGAAAAGCAGTTACTAATTTGACAATGAAACAAAATTATCTATATTGTACTTTCCATTCTGTCACTGCTCGCTTAGAAATCCAGACTGCAGGCCTTCCACCCAACAGCTCACCCTCCACCTCAGAAGTTCAGAGAAGTCTTACCTCCCCAAACACAATTTGACAGTAAGTGCTCAGAATTTGTGGATGTTTCCTTTTCATACAAAACCCCCTCATGATCCAGACCACGATATCCACATAAATGATCTATCACTTTTAGTCCTACAGACTGTTGATCCTGTTGGTTTGCAGTTTGTCATATGGTAAGAAAACAAGTGGTAGTGATCTGCGTGCCCCACACAGCACGTGGGAACTGCTCCAGCTCACAAAAGCATGAGACACTCGGTCTAGCTTTAGAGACTACTCAACAAGACCAAGTTTCTGATGCAAGTAATGTCTTTTGGAAAGCGGGCACAGGATGCCCCGTACCTGTGGGACTACCCTGGACGGCATATAATCAAAAGTTGCAATGTTGATTTCAGTTAGAGCTCACTGGAGAAATGTACTGCAGAAAGGGTAAGAAGAAATGTTCTGGGAGGGGTTCGTATGTACATTGGCATAGCAATAATGTAGCACTGAAAGTTTAATTAACTTTGAAACATTGCAAATATTTCTTTATATACTGAGATATGGACAAACTAAGCACAAGGCAACAATTGTTTAGTTTGTGCTCATCTTGATTTCAAAGGAAGCCGTGTGTTTACTGCTCAAGAATGAAAACTTAACAAGGAAACATAACCCAGGCCTTAATATAAAAGTTTAAAATTGATTTTAAAGTTTACAAAATGCTAACAAATAAAAGAAACATAAAATATATTTCTAGTCTGCATTCCTGTTTGTATTTATTTAAATTTTCTAAAGATCTTGAGGCAGTTCAATGAAGGTTAAAAAATGATGGTCTAAGGATTACATTCCTTTTCGCTATCTCTGTTTAGGGAAAACTGTGGCTGTTGAAAAATACAAGTGCTACATAGACAAAGATTAAAAAAACCCAATAAAACAAGCAAGTGGCATCAGAACAGTTACTAAGAAGGAAGGAATGACTCTATCTTGGACACAAAATGTCAGCTTTTGTACAAATAGTTCTGGCTGAACTCTCGCAGAGATCTCTGTTACACGATCTCTGGGTTTTGTTGGCCTAATGTCGATCAGTCACACTTCAGCCCTCCAAAACGGCCCACGCAGCTTTGGAGAGTACGACAGCAGCAAAGTCCAGCAACAGGCAGCTTCCCGCAACCTGAGAATATCTGGTTCAAGTACTGATGCAGGTGACCTAATGAGATTTGGCCCACTAATTGCACAATGCAATTTAGCTATGAACTGAATAAGTTATCTACTGTAACTTGGCTAAAATATTCACAGCTCTCGTTCCTGTGGAGGATAGTGTATGTCTCTCCTGTCTGTTCTCATGAATCATAATATTATTGCAGTTCTTGTGTTTAAAAAATACCTTTTTCTGAAAAGATATTGCTTTGGGTTTTTATACACAACAAGTTATTAAAATTTTGATGTTAGTATTTCATAAAAGCTATGATATCTTATGAACTGTTTATCAAAAAAATGCAATACTTTGGCAGTGGTGCTACAGAGAATTAAAAGAGAAACAGAAAAGAAAATCACACAGTTCAAATCCATCTCAGAAGAACTCAAAGTTTACAAGCACAAATATTGTTTTATGTAATATTTTCAAAATGTTTATAGATCAGGAGATTCTTTTGACCTAAGAGACTGTCAAGATAAGCATAAAGCAAATTAGAGAACCAAGCTATCAATGTATTTTAAAAACTATACTTAATCTGCAGTAAAAACAAATTTATTGGTTTAGACAAAGCATAGGCAAAACATTTACTTTGTACCCACTGGAGTAAAATATTTAAAGAGTGAAAATTTGGAAAGCTACTGCACACAGATTAATACTGTGATTTGAATGCCACAGGCTGAAGGACTAAACCCTGGTACCACTGAAATCAGTATTATAATTTATATTAACTAGTTGAGTGCTAATTTGACCTTACTGGAATTTGCAGGTAATTTGGTGTATTTGCAACAGGAGCAACCCATGACCAAGTCATACAGTTCTCACTGAATGCTCTGAAATTTCTTATGTGCACAGGTCTGACCCAGAGGAGGAAGTGACTGCAGCGCAACTGTGAGTCGTATCGGAGGGCCCCCGAGTTCTTTCTGCTAGTATGGTACTTCTGGTGTTTAACCACTGCAACCACGCCCTTAAGGCTCACACGTTTTAAACCAGAAAAGCAAGATCAGCATGTGCAAAACATGTTAGTGTTACAATAGCACTTGTAACTAACAGGATTCTTTTGATAAGGTAGTTTATTTTACCTTATATATAATATGCAACTTGGATTACTAATGCACAAGGCTGAAATTAAGTAACGCTGCAAAAAAGGACTGTTTTATCACATCTTCCTTTGTTTTGTAAGCAAATGCCATTTCTCCTGTGCTGTGACTTTCTGAAGCAGGGAAATAACTATAAGGAGTTGCAGAACATCCATTTTCCCATTGCTGTCTTCATCTACAACCTGGAAACCCAGGTTTGCTGCTGCCCCTGAAGGACGTAAAAGTACGTGGGTGGCAGCAGTTCAGTTCAGAAGCAGAAGCCACTATACATACTCCTACCCATCCAATGTCCCCTGCCAGCTCTCTAGGCTTCTTCTCCAGCTCAGTGTCCTTTTCCCACTCACTTTCCCTCTTCATTGTTGCTGCACTCCCCTTCCTTCTGGCAGGAAGAACCTGGCCCCAACTCCTCACGTGTGGAATAGCAATATGAAGTTTTGCTGGGAGAATCTCTAATGTGAGTCTTGATACGGCACTAAAACAGCCATGCCACTCTGAGGCAGGATTGTTAACCTCTTCAGCATCCCCATCTGCTGAGGACCATCTTTTTGTCCTTTCATTAATACACTCCAGCAAACATTCACAACTCTCACAGGATACACATCATAGGTTTTTAGACATGGTGTCCCTGAAGGATCTAAGAAAATTAGACAGAACCTCCTGATCCTCTCATATCTGTAGCTGCTATAATGGATCAGCTCTTAGAGAGGGAAGAAAGAGGAAAGACAAGTAGTTATTGTCCAAATGTAAATCTCCATGTCAGCAATGATAAAAATGTTACTTCTTCTTCCACTTTTGAATTCCATTCCCATAGTCTATCCTCAGTCTTGGGTGAACTTGAAGATAGCAAGTTAGTTTATTCTTTCCCATCTGGGTAAGACTCTGCAGCTATCATGGGAGGAGGCAGGGGAGTTGCTGAAAATGTTCATACTTGCTCACGATATTTTTTAAGGATGTTGTTTTGTGGTAAATCCTCCAAAGATACCAAGGACTCTCTTCAGAAAGGCAGTGGGAAAAACAAGAAAATATGCATTATTTCTGTTTGGCAGTCTGGAGTTGCCAAAATGGAGAGGAACCAAAAGCATTTAGGGTGAAAGAAAGCTGTACTACTGTGCGATCTCTATGCCAAATTAAAATATTGTTTGGCTTGTTTTCCTTTTTTTTTTTTTTGCTTTTTAACCCAGGACCAATGTAACATGCCCTTCCAAATATACAGAATTCTTCAGTAACCCAAAAAGATTGCTGAAAGAAAGAGGAAGAAAGAGGAGGCAAAATATTTAGATACCATAAATTATATTTCTTTGTAACAATAACTGTGTGGCAAGAATTGACCAGGTTATTTGGTGATACTTTGCACTCATTAAAAGTTCAGAGATCAAACAAAACTGGAAGCAAGATGCTTTTTCTGTTCTGTATCTTGATGCTGTAGCAACCAAGCTGTTATTTCAAATCTTTATTTCCTTATCAGTCACTGCAGTACTACCATTTCATGTGAAGTAGGGTGGTGACTTAATGAAAGCTTTAGGGAAGAGAGTAATCAGCACTGTAGTAATAGTAGAGGAAAAGTGATGGGAAGCTAAATCAGCACTTTATATTTTCATCAATACACATTTTCAGAGGGCTGAGCAGTTTGTAAGCTCTCCAGCACAGCTGCCATTTTGAGCAATGGGGATTAAGCAAGTGGTTAAAGCCCAAGGTGAGAAAAAAGCTGAGGAGCATGGTCTGGATGAATGCTAGATGGGTTGAAACTGGATGGATTGGTGGGCTTGAAGGGCAGTTATCAATGGGCTGATGTTTAGTTGGTGGCCAGTGCAAGCAGAACACTCTGGGGTCAATACTGGGGCCAGTATTGTTCATTATCTTTATTGTAACTTGGATGATGACACAGGATGCACCTGCACCAGATTTTCAGACGATACTAACTTGGAAGGGATGGTTCTCAATCCAAACAGTGGAGCTTCAGTTGAGAGGACTTCGAGAAACTGAAAAATTGGGTCAACAGAAACCTCATGAAGTTTAACAAGGAGTACAAAGTTGAATAGCGCCAGGCACCAGTGCAGGCTGCCTGAGCAGTAGCCCAGCTGAAAAGCATGTGGCTGTCACAGTGGACACCAAGTTGAATATAAGCCAACAGAGTGTTTTCATTGTGAATAAAGGGAACCATAGCCTGAGCTCCATTAGGAAGGGATCATGGACAGCAGATGAACAGAAATTACTATCCCTCCTTATTCAGTGCTAGTGAATCCACACCTGGGATAATATGTCCTTGTTTGGGTTCCCCAGTTCACGAAGGATGTTGAGAAACAGGAGAGGGGCATGCAGAGGACTGATGAGATGGTAAGTGGCCTACAGCGTATGACTTGGGAAAACATGTTGAAGAAGTCGGGCTTGGTTAGCCTGGTAAAGAAGAAAATAAGGAGAGATCTGATAACAATCTACAACTATCTGAAGGGGAGTGGCAAAAATCATTGAGTTGAACTCTTCTCAGTAGTAGCGAATGGTATAACAAGGAGCAAAGGCCACAAATTGAGTCACTGGAGTTGTGACTGGATGCATGTCGTTGTGCATGGGTGGTGCTGCACAGGAACATACTGCCCAGAAAGGCTGTGGAGTCTCTACCATTGAAGGCTTTCAAGGGCAGGTTAGGCAAAGCCATGGCTGACTTGAAATACCACAGGTCACAATCCTGCTTCCAGTGGAAGCTGGACTGAGTTGACCCCAGAGATCCTTTCCAACCACCACTTCCATGACTATAAAAGTCTAAGCCACCATAGTGGCCCCCAGATAGTGAACAAAATTGTGTTACCAATTCCTCCTACTCCTGCCTTCCTCCCTCTCTCCCTCACTCTGTTCCTCTCTTCCTTTAAGTTATATTACGACATATAATTACTGTCATGTTTAAAGGACTAGTAAAAAGTCCTTCCTTTTCAGTTGGGGTTACTCTGCTTGCCATCCAACCATTTTCATACAGTTCTGATTTCTAAGGCACCAGGGCCTGACAGACTTTGTTTACATCTTATTTTACTGGATCAGTCACCTTATGCATTTTGCTAAAAACTGAAAACTTTTTCTGATACCATAGAATTGTCCTTCCCATTCTTACAAAATGCACTTTTTTCCTTACTGAACATCATTTGTACTCTTGCTGCTAGACCTGCACAATTTAATGGTTAAAATTCAAATAGATCCATCCATACTTATCTTCCCAAGAGACAACATAAATCCAAGATTTTAGCCCAGAACCACAATGACATATGAACCAGAACTGCTGAAGCAGTATGACACAGCTAAGTGAATTCTCCATCAGATCAAACTGTAGAACAGAATCTCCATTAGCACAAGAATTTAAGCGTGCAGGTGGCATCTCAAGTACTAGAAGGAACATGGGTTAACAGCCAGTCAAACAAATATATTTTTAATATTTTGTGACTAGTCATCCCACAATCCCAGTAAATGTGTTTCTGTGGTAGGTTGGCATGTGTGTTAGCATGTTAGATGATTCACAAATCAAAATATATGTGCCTCGAGCCTGGGTAATAACACTAGCCAATAAGAAGCAAATTTCAAGTGTCAAGACCCTAACATTAAACCTTTTAAGAAACTAGTATCCAGCCAAAAAGCTAATGCCAAAGTTAACATCTGGAATACGAATGCCCATACACTGTTGGGCAAGGTATTGCAAAACGCAAAGTAATCAGGAACCTCTATACTTCTGAATGACACACATTTGCAATGCAATACCATAGTATTTTAAAACCGGAAATCTACTTGTGTTTACGACGGAGAAGTAAATGAACCCAATCACAAGTCTCTGACACTTAGTAGTTGATTCTGGAAAAGGCTTATCTGTTTAAGACTACAATGCAAAGTAGTATAAGATTTATGTAGACTGAAGCCATAGCAATCGCCCATAGTCTGCCACACACTTGAACCAAAACCAGACAAAAGTGTTTCATGTCGATAAATCTGATGGACCAGATATAGAATGGAACAGAACATTAAACTTTTATGAAAACATAGATGAGATCTGCATGTGTGAATGGCACACAGGCCAAAGAGTATAATCAAATAAAAATGTAGAAAAAATACATAAAAAGCCCCAAACACATATTTTTAAAACCCCCAAACCCAATTATCTTACAACAGATTCTGAACCATGTTATGCACATAGACAGCATGTACAACAACATTTAAACATTCCTGTTGGTCTCTCCTCATTTTGTCTTCTCTCAAATGACTTCTCAGAGCTTCTTGAAAAGCTGTTATTTATGCTACTCAGTGCACTGCTGTAGGACACCAAGATTCTCTGATGATGAAAGTTTTGTACAGTGGCATACAATCACTTTAGCCTGGGTAAATTCACTGCAAATAGTCAAAGAAATATATTGTAGAATGTATACCTCATTAACATCAGATTATTCAGAAAGGTCTGGATACTGCTTTGAAAAAGTAGGGAGTATATTCCTGCAACTCTTTTCTTCTCCTAAGGGAGGAATATTTTTGAAGCTTATTTATTGCACAAATAAGGTACTATACAATGAAGCTTTCAAGCTTCATTCTTAGGGTGGTTTGGCTACATAAATTCAATCAGCCTCTCTGAAGTAAACATAATCCAACCGCCATTAAAACCTTGATACTGACTGCATTTATTGGATTATATCCTCTCTCTCAGATGTAAATTTCCAGCGATAACCTGTGCAGCAATAAACTTCATTCAGCCACAAGAGTGTGCATGTGAGAGGATTGCCAATCTCCGCCGCCAAACCAGAATTAGCCGGTATCGCAGGAATGAAAGAGCGTGGAGATTTGAAATTGCAGGGAATGGGGACACGGCGGTGCAGAAGCCGATCTGCCTGGGGGGCAAGAGGCCCAAGACCGGTGCCAGACTTCTACAGAAAATAAGCCCCGGGGCGGCGAGCCGGGGCGAGGCTGAGCTGGCACGGGCGGCTGAGCGGAGCCGGGCGCAGGTGGACACCGGAGCCTGCAGCAGCTCTCGGGGCGCGGAGCAGCGCCGCGGGTGTGGCTGACAGCGGGGGCTCGGCGCCGTGCCGGGCTGGGGCGGCGGCGCTGGCGGGGCCCTGCGCGGTGAGTACCTCGGGAGGAGCCGGGGAGCCGCCGCACAGCAGCGACACCGGCAGCGGCACGGGCGCGGGCAGGGGAAGCCGCAGTAGCCGCGCCGCCTGCGGCAGAAGCGGGCCGGCCCGGCGCGGTGCAGCGCGGCCGCGGGGCCGGGGCTGCCCGGGGGCGGCGGGCGGCCCCTCCGTGCCGCCGCGGGCTGGGAGCGCCGCCGCCGCAGCGGGGTAACTAGCGGTCATTCTTTGTGCTCCGGCGGGCGGGTCCTCCCGAACGCCGCCCCGCCGCCCGGCCCCGCCGTCGCGGACGGTGGGAGGTGGCTGCGCCCCAGCCCCGGCCCCCGCCTCGGCGCCGCGGGCTCCACGGGAAGCGCTGTCCCGGTGGCAGCCCGGGGCTCGGGGCATGGCAGCCCTCCCCGTCTGAGCAGCGTTTTGTATAGATGAATTGAACTTGAATGCTGGGGAGGGCGTAACGCGTAAAGCTCCCAAATCTATTATCTCGGGGGGGAAAGGAATATCCTCTGCCTTCGGGGTGCTCCTGTAACAGTCCGTAACCATTTACAAAACAGAGGCACAGCGCCTGATGCAAGCTGCCCTTTCCCTTGGCACCAAGGGGAGAAAAATATGTACTATCTGAGCCTGTTCCCGCTGTCCCCGGGGACGTGGGACCACTCGTGGGTCGCACTGAGGCAGAACAGCACCGAGGGGTCTCCCGGAGAGGCCGCCTGAGCAGGGCCCGGGAAGCAGCCCTCGGGGGCAGAAGGGCCACAACCCGGGCCTGCAAATTGAACTGCCGCAAAACTTCATTCAAACTTGCGACCCTAGCAATTAGCCTAGCGTTTTAAGAGTTTAATTTCCCGGATTTTCTCTTCCTAGCTGGGCATGCATAGTTAGGCACTGTGGCTGTCATCTGCACAAGTGGCTAGTATCCACATCTCCAGTGAAGTCATTGACAACTGAAGTGCTCGATGTACTAGCAAGCTGAAGTTAGACTGCTAAAACTTATGACACCCAAGATAAACTATGTTTTTAACAATGTTTTTTTCTGCATGTCTTCAACAGACAAATAATTACATGTGGCATGTCTACTAGGAATACTGTGAAGCAAAACTCATTACTATTTATAATGCATTTATGAGCTATCCATTGGAAGTGCCTTTAAAGTATGACTTCATTCTATACGTTTTAACACTAAGGCAATCAGGCACTGGAAGAGGTTACCCAAGTATACGTAAATTATTCATCATATGGACTTTTTATATCAAGATCGGCTGTTTTTCAGTCATCCAGTTCAGCTACAAGCTAGAGAGCCATAGCTCCACTGATGGTACAGGGAACTTTCGTGTTTTGCCGCTAACTTTGGTCTTATTACAGCACCTGCATTTGTCCCTAAAATAGCTCATGAGTCAGATTTTCAAAAAAGCTCAGCATCATTGTGGGCAGTAATGTTTGGGCCAGTTTTGTAAGAGCTCTGCATACTGTGTGTGCATACAATATAAAAAGCTTTTCTAAAAAAAAAAATCTAGTCCTTCTCCAGCTGACCAAACAAGAATCCAGATTCTCCTGCCTTTAAATGCAATCCCTTGTGAGGGGCTGTATTCAAACGCTCTTACTGTGAATGGGTCTTCACTACCCTGCGCGTTGGGGAAATGTGGCTGGCTTCACAAGTCAGCTGCTGTCATTTTCGTTGCAGTTTCTCTAGGATTTCACAATTGCAAAGAGCCCCTTGGGCTTCTCTGCCTTCCGTGATACTGTGTTCTTGGCAGTGCTGTGGTGTGGGAAGAAAGCTGAGGGCAGGTAAGTGCATTTCTCCTGGGTGCAGTAGTGCACAGGGCAATGAGTCAGTAGTGGGGAGAGGATCCAGCCATCCAGTCCTTGCTTCATCCAGAGCCTGAGAGTTTATGCAGTTATTGGAAATGACCTTCTCTGCTTTTGAGTGTATTCACCTGAACTTGTGACATTAGTGGAAAGTTAATAGTATAAAAGTAAAAATAAGCAAGTATCCAGTTCAAAAGGAAAATATATGCATTTTCTGAAGATTTGTGGGGGTTGATGCAAGCATGACATTAACTTGCATCTACTCAAATCTAAGCCCATTCAGTCAGTAAGATTGCAAAGATGAGTGTCATATCTTTGCATCTCAATGTCAATTATTTTTGCTTTAAATAATTTAACATATATAGAAGATATATCTATTTCCTGTCCAAAGAAGAAAATTTTTGTAATCAGCATCAGTATTCAGGTGCACACAAAACCAGTCAAATGCATGAAAGAGAAAGGCGAGGCTCCACATTTAATCCTGACTCTGAATCTTCAGTTACATAATTTTGTATTCCATTATCTAAGATGTAGTGTAATATCCATCATACATTTTCATTAATCTAACACAGAGCATGTTTAACAGCTTGCAATTTTCCTTCATTCTGCTACTTCTCATTATTTCCCATTAGCATGATTATTCACTACCTTTAATACCTTTATGCAGTTAGTACTTCTGTCTCTTGTGAGTGGGCTGAATCCTCCATAAGTAGTCATATGATGAACTACATCACTGGGGATCTAGCTCCAAGTACACTAACAAGAAAGAGTTGAGATGTCATCTTTAAGATCTACACTCTTTAGAGGAAGGATGAAGTATAATTTCAACTAAGGCCGTTCAAGCTGTCCTCTTATGTTCAAAAAAAAGTCTGCACCACCACATGGCTCTGACTTGTTCCCCTGCTACCCTTCCTGCCTCAAATATCCTGCAGGACCTCTAGAAAGACCTCTAAGCATAATCCCCCTTCTCTCTGCCTCTTGTTTTGGAAAGAAAAGGCGAGTAAGTCATTTCAGTATGTATTTCCCGTGGCACCCAGGTGTGGACTGATCAGTTGGTCACAGCTTATCTGCTTATGCAGCAGGTGTTAAATGTGTGCAGTTCTTGTTCTTCCTCACTGCGTCACCAATATCTTCCATGGCCAACTTAGGGCTAGGGACAACTTGGTCCATAAAGAGTATCCATCTATGAAAAGTTTGATACCAGAAGTACAATGTATTTTAGCTCCAATTCACTATATGAGGCAAATCAGTGTGCTCTCGGAGGAACCTATAAGTTCAAGCTGCTCTTAGTTACACATAGTTACCTGTACTGCAAGTAAGGGATATGTGGCACTTAACTACAAAGGTAACTTACCCAGCAGCCAGTCCGGAGAAGTTACATATCTCAGCAGGTTTTCACTGTTGTCTGTGAAAGAAACGGTAGCTTTGACCAGTCAGCTATGACTCCATCTGTATACTGGTATGAAATACTTCAAGGCCTTCTCTGTATGTTTATCTAGCAATAAGGAAAAAGTAAAATAGTTTGGAAAGGTTGTAATTTGAGAAGCAAAATATGTATTTAAAGACACCAGACCAAATTTTCAGTTAGTACAGAACCTGAGTTACTCCATTCACTGCCAGTTTTCAGTAGTGAGGAAGTAGCCCTAAGGCACACTTTCTGAGTGCTCACAGAATACATAAGGAGCTTTTTAAAAAAATTTTTGGTAACTTTCTTCTCCCTTTTGACTATTGTGAAGCTGATGGCTCTTTTTATTTATCTGGAGAAGAAAAGAAGACAAAAAATTACCATGTCTGGTAGTTTGTATCATCACATTTCTAGTCTCCATGGAAACCGATGAGGTGCTCCACAGTTGGGTAACATTTCAATATGTTGTAGCAGAAATCAGATGGATGGAAGACTGGGTTCTGCACCCTTCCTGTTAATCAATTAAAAATGGTTTTGAAATTATTTTCATATTGTGTTGCAATCTTCACTTGAATAACAATGGAGGAAATCAAAGTAATCAATTTAAACTATTATGGCCTGATCCTACAGACGCCTATGCAGATAACTGCCACTGAGTTTGATTCTTATAGGCAATGGCATTAATTTGGAAGAATTCTTTGGTTTTAGTAGGATTATATGGATTAATACTGTGGAAACTGAAAGCGTAATAGCAAACTGTTTGTCAAGTTGACTCTAATAAAAAGCTTGCCAGAGAGGTAGTAACAATCCCCTTTTTGTAATTTATGTAAGCAAAGCATTTTGAAAATCAAGAACCTTAAATCTTTATCTTTCTCTGTCTTCACTCTTGTTCTTCCACTACTAAGGAAGAAATACGTCTCAAAACTGGTTTCCTCTGAAAAGATATGGTAACTTCATCTACCTGTCTCTTCTGGACTTCTTTTTTTATTCCAAGCTATATCAACTTCAATACAAAGGCACATAATCTTACTGGGACAGCAGAAAGTGATACAGAGAAGGAATATACAGAGAGAGACCAGTCTTTTTTTGTGACCACAGTCAACTCATGAAGAGTGAGTGCTCTCAGCCGCTTACAAGTAAGTGAAATATATAGTAATGGAAATAATGCAACCTACTGTCAACCTGTAAATACTCCTGTATAGACAGCCATGGTAATAAGGTACACAAAGAAATACATTAATTAGAGAATTTTCTAAGCATTTTACATTTGAACAATGAAAACCCAGTATTCACTTTACAACTGCACTAAACCACAATGGTGAAATATGGTAGTGATCTGTGCTATTCACTGTAACCAAAGTACAAAATCTGATCATTTTGTATGTATTTTGAAGGTGTTTACTGCATTTGTTCCAGAATACTGTGGAGAAAATGTATGCTAGTCGAGAGGATATTGGATATGATTTTGGAGATGACTCAAAAGTTGGAAGTAAGCCAATTAAGCCTAATCCAAACATCGATGGAGGATGGGCTTGGATGATTGTACTTTCCTCTTTCCTTGTGCATATACTTATCATGGGGTCCCAAATGGCGCTTGGAATACTCAACATGGAATGGCTTGAAGAGTTTAATCAAAGTCGTGGCTTAACAGCATGGGTTAGCTCCCTCAGCATGGGCATTACGCTTATTGTAGGTATGTTCCAGCATAATTTATTTCAAAACTAAAAAGATTTTTAGAATATGTTTCCCACTCATCCCTCAAGTATTTTCTTACAGTTTTCCATTTTATTAGGATAGCTGCCCAAGTTCTCCTGAGTTGCCTTTTTAACGTCACCAGGACAAATTTTACAAGTTAGAGTGAGAAAGGGAACAACAGGGAAGATGATAGAGAAGACAACTACTGCAGGAGACAGCATGAGCAGGAAAGGATGCCTGTGACTTCAAGGTCTCACTAGAATTAAGAAAACAGATGATCTGTGAAGCCTGTGGTCCTCCCCGTTCTTTGTCTAGGAGGAGAAAATGTTTAATTTGGACAATTTATATTTCAGTTTGGCAGCTGAACTACAATTTATTTTTTAAGTTGTGGTTGGATCAACCCAAAATAATATCTGGAGGGTTATGTATATGTATATATGCATATATGCATATATGCATATATGCATATATGCATATATGTATATATGTATATATGTATATATGTATATATGTATATATGTATATACACACTTCTGTCTCCCTAAATTAAGACTGAAAAAGTTGTGTTTAGGTCTGCCTAAAACATTCCACTGAAAACAAAATAAAATGTTTACTTTCTAGTTACTTTTGAAAAAGGCCTGCGCTACACAGCATTAGTATTGGGAACAATGGTTTCAGTTTCTTCTTCTGTTTAAACTGTCCCTTCTTCATGGGGCAACTTTGATTTTAGGTCCTGTGGGTATTTGCTAAGTATTTGGTCAGTTGATCAAATTTTTCTTTCCATGATTTTAAACAGTAATAGGGAAAATAAACTGAATTGCATGATGTTTAACATTTTGTTTAAAGCATTAAGAATCTTCATGTGAAAAATTATTAAAAAGTGTAGAGAATTAAATAAATGATTTAACATTTTTTCATGTTTTTTAACAGGTCCTTTCATTGGTTTATTCATCAGCATGTGTGGGTGCCGCAAGACAGCTATAATTGGAGGGATATTGAATGCCCTAGGTTGGATACTGAGTGCTTATGCCTCAAATGTGTACTACCTCTTCCTTACATTTGGAGTGACAGCTGGTAAGAGCTGTACTAACGTTTGAATGTTCTTTCAATTATTTTTGATTCCTTTGAAAGTTGTCTGGGTGAGTAAAGCGGGAAGGTAGACTGTAAAGTTATTCCAGCTTTCCTTTCACACTCTTTACAGCCTGTTATCTTTTCAGAAAAGTTATTTACTCACTGGATTCGGCCCAATGACTTTTGCTGTCATTTAAATCTGCCATGTGAAGATGGTATTTTTATCAGTTTCTCCCAAGTAAAAATATTATAGGGCATTTTTAATTACAAGACTTAATGTAACCCAAACACTAACAAGTGGAATTTTAAGATGGTAAAACACTATTGAATTATATATCTAGCTAACTCCTCTCTTTGTCACGGGAAGAAACAGCAAATGTTTTCTACAGGAGCTACTCCTCATTAGTAAAATATCAGATTATGATAACTATGTACTGCTTCAAAACCCATTTTAAAGGATCCTGTGGGTTACTGCTGGTAGGCAGCTAAGCCTCACACAGCTTCTCGCTCACTCTCCCGCAGAGAGTGAGGAGAGAATCAGAAGGGTAAAAGTGAGATAAAGACAGTTTAATAAGTAAAGCAGAAGGTGCACGCACAAGCAAAGCAAAATAAGGAATTCATTCACTACTTCCCATGGGCAGGCAAATATTTAGCCATTTCCAGTAAAGCAGGGCTTCATCATGTTGTAAAGGTTAATTGGAAAGACAAACGCCATACTCTGAATGTCCCCCCTTCCTCCTTCCTTCCCCCAGTTTTATTGCTGAGCATGATGTCATATGGTATGGGAAATGCCTGCAGTCAGTTGGGGTCAGCTGTCCCACTGTGTCCCCTCCCAGCCTCCTGTGCGCCCCCAGCCCACTCACTGGCAGGGCAGCCTGAGAAACAGAAAAGGCCTTGATGTAAATACTGACCAGCAACAGCTAAAACATCACTGTGTTATCAACAAGTGTTCGGGTCACAAATCCCAAACATAGCACCACACTAGCTACTATGAAGAAAATTAACTCTATCCCAGCCTGAATTAGGACAATGCACGTGGCTGTGTTTCAGATGCAGTTTCTCATACAGGATATTCAGATTACATCAACAACCACTAATAAATAGCAATTAATTTTGCTACATTTTTTTACAATCAAAATCACTGAAAGAAGTAATATTTTGTCATTTTTATTAGAATTAGGTCTCTAGAAAACCTTTTGACCTGTGTAAGAGCCCAATCAAAATATGAAAAGGCATGCACGTTTAGGCATCTTTCTTGAAAACCAATAGATGCTTAGTGCCTGAATGCTCAGTTTCTAGCAAAATGTGGCTTCCTATGGAAAAAATTAGTTACTTTAAGAAAGTTATGTAGAAGAACCCAGTATTATCTGCTTAAAGGACTACTCAATTTTATTCACTATTCATTTCTGGAAAGAGTAACTGTTAATAGATATGAAATGAGAATGTTAAAGTGATCCAAGTAAGAAATACAAAATTTGGCCTTTAATTACTATCTGAGCAACACTGAGCAATTCAAGGGGCTTTGAAGTGTTATTCACTCCACGGATAACATGGCCAGTTATGTTTGCATATGAAGCATGGTATCTATGTTATACACGACAGACAGAAGCATTACGAAAAAAATTGTTTGCAATACTAATAATAGCTTTAATACCCTCTGTTCCTTCTAACTACCATTTCACAGAATTTCACAGAAATCTGCAGAATTTCTGTACATAATTTTTTATCTAGCGCTCTGGATGGAAAAAAATTGACACTAGCAGGGATCACTGTGCTGACTCTTTATACCACCATACCATAGATTTCAGTAATGTTGCAAATTTCTGAACGAAGGACAATAATTACAGGCAGGTTCTGCCCTTTTTGGAATTTCTGTTTCCATATATATTGGATATAATCAAGCAGCCCTTGCTGCTTTTCAGAAAAAGCATACACAAAATATCAGACAAAAAAGCAGAGATCATACAGAGAATTTGAAGAGGTGTGAAAACTGTATATTCAGAAAAAATCTGAGGCAAATTTTTACACAAGGTGGTGAAGTGAGATGCTGTTGGAGGAACAATTCTGTCCAGAGATGCCCGAGATGTTTCGTCCAGCTTCATTAGATCTCCACTCACCATCACCTCACTCACCATCTCCTCATTTGCCGTCGCCTCACTCACTGTCCCCTCACTCACCCATCGCCTTGCTCCCCGTCCTGTCACTCCCCACCACCTTGCTCATGGTCACCTCACTCACCGCCACGTCAGGGAAGTTTCCTTCTTGTTCTCATGGCCGCTAGATGTAAGACTGCTGTTCACTGATGGTGGTCACCTCCTGCTGCGATCACTTCTGGGACTCCGTGCAGTGCTCGTGGATGTACTCATGGCTCCTGTCCTCCTGTTGGTGACCCGCCATGCCAGATGCTTTCACGCAGTACTTCCCCACGATCCCAACCTTGTCCCCCCCCAGCCACCGCCACCCTGCCGCCTCAGCTCCCATTCCCAAAGCGCCCCTCACCTCAGCGTGGTTCCCCTCCCAGCTCCTTGCAGCCTCACCCCTCACCTCCTGCCCACCAGCTTCACCCCAGCTCCACGGGCTCTCCTCCCCGCAGCGGCAGTATGGGGCGCAGAGGAGCCTTCTCCCCGCTCACCCGTCTGGGGAGCCCTGGCCTGGATGCTGGGAGCCCCGGTGGTCTGGGGGGCAAAATGCCCCCTGAGCCCCCATGGGGGGAGAGCAGAGCCAGCCCTGCCGCTGGCCTCCTGGTGTGGGGGGGCAAATCTGTGAGGAAAAGGAGTGGGGAGGCCTGTGGCCCTGTGTGTACCTGTGAAGGTGGCATGCCTATGCACGTGGTTAGACTACGTTTTGCTATGTAGCCCACAGAATGAAAAGATAAGATAAAACAATTTTAAAAATGTCTTATTTCTGGGGATGTGCTGGGAAGCGCAGTAAACTCTTTAACACGAGCACCAGCCCGGGCTGTGTTTTCACAGCAGCCGAGGGCAGGCGGGCCGGGCGAGGCAGGCAGCCCTTGGCGGGGCACAGAGCTTTCCTTAGAGTTTGTGACTGGGTTTGGGGCGGGGGAACCTCGTGCAAAATAAAAACCTGATCATGGATTGGTGTAGCAAAGAAATCAGTGCTTCTGAGAGGCAAAGCAGGTCAGCTCTGACCATGGTACGCTGCCGTGATGTTGAGGGGCTTTTTTTCAGGCCCTGCTGGAATAACCACTCTTTCTCTGATCTTGCTGTAGCTAGATCATGCTGTAGCTGTGTGCAGCTATGTTATCAGCTATTTAGGAAAACTTTTAAGCCCAAACCACTCTTCTAAATTATGATGACAGTGTATTTGGAAGCATCGTCGGCATATACCTCTTCCATTCCAAACATGAGAATTGAATATTTATTCTTGGTTTTACTACTATGCTTGTGCAAAAGTTAGGAATAAAACTGATCCATTTTTCACTGCTTTTTGTCTTGTTGGCAAAAAATTCAGATTGACTTCGGTTTTTATTTTCATAGGTGTTGGAAGTGGCATGGTTTATCTGCCTGCGGTGGTCATGGTAGGGCAGTATTTTCAGAAGAGAAGAGCGCTTGCACAAGGACTCAGTACCACGGGGACAGGGTTTGGAGCTTTCCTAATGACTGCTTTACTGAAGTACCTCTGCACTGAATTTGGGTGGAGGAATGCCATGTTCATCCAGGGCGCCATCTCCCTGAACCTTTGTGTCTGTGGGGCACTTATGAGACCACTCTCTCCCAAAGACGTTGTTAGTGAAAAATATGTTGTGAGAAGTAATAGTGAAGATAATCAGGCAAAGGCTCTGTCCCATTCTGCAGAGACTATAAAATCTAATGGAGTCCTCAGTGAAGAACCAGAAAAAAAAGAAGAGGCAACAAATGAGGAAGTGCCTGACAGTGTTCAGCACATAGAAATTGGATGTAAATCTAGAAGCGGAAGGAGTATGTACGGACTGCGCCTTCTTAAGACAGTGAGCCAGCTGACTGTCACAGTCAGGAAGGGCTTTGCAATATGGTATTCCAGCTACTTTGGAGCTGCATCGCTGTTTACCAATAGGGTATTTGTGGCCTTTATAATTTGGGCTTTGTTTGCCTATAGCAGCTTTGTCATTCCCTTTATTCATCTTCCAGAAATAGTCAAGCAGTACAACTTATCTAGTCAGAACAATGTATTTCCTTTGACATCCATTATAGCCATTATTCATATTTTTGGTAAAGTGATCCTTGGAATCATCTCTGATCTCCCGTGCATCAGCACGTGGAATGTCTTCCTCATGGCTAACTTTACCCTGGTCACCTGCATTCTTACTTTGCCACTAATGCAAACATACGTTAGCCTCGCTGTGGTTTGTGCTCTAATAGGATTTTCTAGCGGCTATTTTTCTTTAATGCCTGTTGTGACTGAAGATTTAGTTGGAACTAAACACCTTGCAAATGCCTATGGCATCATCATTTGTGCCAACGGAATATCTGCATTGCTTGGACCACCCTTTGCAGGTAAAAAGTTCAAATCTCTAACCAACAGATGTTTGTATAATAAATAATGGTGTGACTTGTTATATTACTAATATTTCTTATGTTTTGAGCATGGTATGTTCTCAACCCCAAATCTATTGCAAGCTATCCTTTCAATGGTATATTTCCTTAAAATACTATCATACTTTCGTAAAATTGAAAGGTTTAACCTATTTTTATGTGTTTTGTGTAGTATACGCAGTATACGTATTCATGCCTCTGGATGAAAAAATGATGAATACTTTTCAGGGTAGGCAGGTGCCTGTACCATTACCCCCAAGAACTATAAAGTATGTTTAGGTGTCACCACTCTAAGCTGCCAGTGGATGTGTTGATTTAACTAACTTAGCTTTGCTTTCCTTCAGCCAGAAATATCTGCTTTGGGGACTGCACTGCTCATAATCTCTTTACTGCCATCCACAACAGAAGGTAGAAGTGTATGTACGTTATCCCTAAAGTTACTTAGGTTTAAACAAACATTCATAAATTTTCTCATAGAAAGAGGCAGGGAAGTACAGGAGAGATATAGGTACTGATTGTCAGTACAATCGCAGACTGGCTATCTTTTACAGAGATGTGAATCTGAAGACAGCATTACAAAACCTTGTGAGTAATGGCCATGGTCAGGCAGGGATGGCACTAGGCTGAACTGAAGCTCTTAGCAGCACAAGCAACCCAGAAAAGTGAGAACACTCTCACCTTCTCTCCCCACCATTAAGTGAGCTGACACAATTTAGAAGACAGCTCATTTAGTGCCCTTTGAAAAGCAGCAGTGTTTTACTCTACCATATATTCTTCCAGCGCCTCTCAGTCTGTGCTGAACATGTCTTTGTATTTGGTCATTAGTAACGAACCAAATAGGATGCAATTAGTTGATGTAAAAAAAGCTTCTGATCTTGAGGTTACATCGCAATGCAAACAGCATGACATGAGGGAATTTTGCTATTTTGGGTTCTCAAAACTTCCTGAAGTAACTTGAATATATTTTTGCAAAGAAATTAAGGTTGGAATGAGAGTCATTGCAGTACTGAGATTACATCTCTTGAAAAGTCTTTTATCGGTATGTGAGTCTTTGAGAAAGCTATTGGGAATGTGTTTGCTTCCACAAGGCACAGCATTTGAACTAGCCTGCATTATCGGGCATTTTACAAAGACAATAGTAGGGTGGAAGAACTAACTGGTTTGGGATTCCAAAATGTCTATTTCAAAGTCAGACCTGTGATAACTTGTTTGAAAAATGTACAGCTTTAGAGAGAAGGTTGCTTGGCTTCTTAGGATGGCACATAGCTAGAGTCCCATTTTAAGACTTCCACGATACTTAAATGAGGGGATAGGTTTTGCACTGGTTTTGGTTTTGGTTAACGAACAAGAGATTTTGTTAGCCCATTTCCATTTGTAGCATCTAGAGGGGGAGACAATCACCACCTCTTTTTTTCACAAAACATCTATGGATTTGACTGAAATCTCATGAGAGAAATGTGCAGTATTTTTCATGTTTTCCCATGCAATGTATCTGTTGTCAAGCTTTGTAACAAACATGTTTTGTCCTTATTTTGCAGGTTGGATCTATGACATCACACAAAAATATGATTTTTCTTTTTACATATCTGGCTTGCTATACATGGTGGGAATAATATTTTTACTTGTACAACCTTGTATTCAAAAGAAACAACCAAGAGAAAAATCTACAGAAGAAGCACAAGTATAGAACAAATTCCAGAAGTTTTTTTACATAATTTTTTTGTTTTCATGTTTCTGTTGTATGACAGTATGAAGCTGCTTTTCGTATGGAACCAACCACATTGCGCTGGACTTAAGTGGAAAGCAAATGTGCTCCAAAATGCTAATAAATTATTAGAAATATGCTTTTAAAATGAGTTAAGATCTTTTATTTTAGAACTAACAAATACATCGATTAAAAGCACTCTGCTAGTCTTTCAAAATTGGACCAATGCTAGGAGCCTTTACCCTTGCTTCTCTTTTAACTTTTCACTGCTACGCATTGGTGAAACTCCATTGACTGCAGTGCGGTTACTCCTGACTTAACACTAGTCCTACAAGAGAATTTGATCAGGATATGAATGGTTTATAAAAGTCCTTCTTACTATGTGTTCTGTCCGATAAAAGATTAGTTACTGAGTATGAGAAAATGATTGTATTTCTTACCTTGCTAGTCAAGTACTGTTGAAATGCTAGTATAATAATTAAATTAATTCAGTGTATTAAAATTACTATTTATGTGATGCAAAACTGAAGAAAAGTTCTTATATTTTTCTGAAACGACTCTCTACTTCAAGGATTTTTCACTTTATTTTTTTAAAGTATCAACTGCATAATAAAGTAGCCATCCTCAATACATTGGCTGCATTATAAATGCTGTGACACTTAATGCAACTGAAGTAAAACAAACATAAAAGCAGAAACAGGCAACATATGGAAAATATTATTGTTAATTCACAGACTGGAAAATGTTTCCAGGAACAGTTTGAAGTTTCTGGCTGCTTTACATAATTGGAGGTATTTTAGAACTCTGTAACATTGCCATTGACTTCTTCTGTGGGACTTGTTTTTCAAGTAAACAGTACTAAAGAAACAGAGTTGGGCAAAATTGGCCAAATATAGTTTTAGAAAGAACTGGACTACAGCACACTAAATTTTATTACAGTTAATTTAATAACAAAAACTGTTACATTATGAGCAGTCGTGTTGCTGCTCATAATGTACACCATGAACTGTGTAAGACTGGTCACGTTTGAGATGTTTATTCACTAGAAAATTAGATAATGCAGAGCATGGAAGAGCTAAAGACCATTGAAAATATTCAAATAAATTTTCTTAAACAACATTAAGCGCCTGGTAATCAATGCAGAATGTTTTGTATTGTGGTACAAGACATAACTCTCTTCAGCTTTGAGAGGTAAGTCTGATGTTAATTTTCCTATCAAATAAAAGTCACTGTAGGTTTTTTTCCTGCTAGCTTTATGAAAGTTTTTTCATGACAAATCAGGTTCTTAGTTTAATACTGATACCTGCTGCTGGAATTCTTTAAAAACAATTGATACTATTCAATTTTATTGAACAAATATTGGGAAACTGTTCAGTATACAACAACGTCATTATACAGGTCTTTTTAATAGCTGCAAGGTTGGTTAAAAAAAGTTCTGAACCACAACGCGTATTGTTCTATACTGCAATTCACCAGCTTCTTAGTTTTGCACTTCTACAGCTATTGGCGGGGACGTAGTTTAAAATAGGTCACTGAAATGAGCCCAGTTAAAAAAGAAAATCTTAAGGAAACCCCAAACTACTTTAAGATTTAGATCAGTTCATTTATATAGGATAGTTATGTATGGCCTTTAAAATTCATATTAAAACAACTGAGGTGGCAGTGAACTGCAACACATGGTGTGAACACAGTAATTTCTTAAAATCAGCTTTTTTTGCTGGAGAAAATGTTCATGTAAACTACACTCACATCAGTTCTTTAGTTACAGGTTTAATGTCGTCTTGATGTGAATGCTGCTGCTAGCTTATTTTAACTGAGCTATCTTATTGGTGAAATATATATATATTGAAGTGATGATTTCCCTCAATTTTGTTTTTTTTTTTTTTTTTGAAAGATATGTACCCTTTATACGTAGATGTTCACTTTGTCTTTTGTCAAAATCAACTTTATTTGCATATTACTGTAATGAATAATATGTTGTTCACTTATGATATCTGCAATATATCTTTCTATAGAAGTCCTTACTGGGCCATATGATGGGAATAAACTTACATTACCCAAATAATTTCACTTTCTGTTTATTTACTAATTAAGTTCATTTTTTTTAAGCTTAAAAATGAAGATTCTCCTGCAAAATGATTGTTCTTATTTCTTGTAACAGAAGGAACAGGTACATGGTTGATCCAAGGATAAGGGAAGGTGGGCTGACAAAACTGAGTTAAATTAGGATTTTAAATTAATATTCACTCAGTCCCTATTGGCTAGCATGGGTTCTAGTTTCCTAACCTGAAACTGCCTAAATTTGTTATGAGCACAAGCAAAGAAAAAAATTCATTAGTGGTAAATTGACAGAAAGTGAGAAAAGAAGGTCTGTTGTTTAGTAGCCCTGCTAACATGCTGTAGTTCTTAAAATCATTTCTCTAAAGCAAAATTACATTTTATAGTGTTTTATTACACAGAACAGAAATTTTATGAATACAGTATTTTATGCACATCGTGAAATTTGTATTTGTCATTGTTCTAAAAGGAAATAGTCACAAAGACGAAAGAGTGTAATTAAGTGTTTCTTTTATCTAAAGATCTACAATCACCAAATGCTTCAAGAAGATTGGTATATAGTTGCAGAACAAAATATTCTTAATCTAAATTAGCAAATATCTTTTAAGAATTAAAATACTGCTTTATAAAGAAATAGAATGATATTAAGAACCCTGTATTCATAGTTTTGAATCAATCTATAAAATTCAAGTTTAATACTTGACATGTTAAAAATTGTAAACCTAATACACTCTTCAAATGTTACAGTACTATATCCAAATACTGCAATCACTGTTTTTAATACTCGAGTCTTAAGTCTACTCAATGGCAAATGATATATTAATCAACTAGTACTTTCAGAGTGATAATATTTGGCCTCTTAATTACTGAAGTTGATTGTTGGAGGGAGTCAGCAATATCAGTAAGAACTGCCTTCATTTTACAACTCTCTTAAGTAACCATTGTTATAGTCTTGTAAGACAGAAAATATCAAATAGGCAACTTGAGCAATGGAAGTCAATTAGTTTCAAAAGTTCCTGCATCAGCAACACCAAGGAAAAATTTTGACCATATACCATTCTGGCAGAGTGCCTCAAACATGATTCTGATAGATTGTCCAAGATGAGGATGATCATTTGATCCACACCGTCAGTCACCAAAGAAGTTTCTTCTTGGTGACAAAATTATTATTTTCTTGAAGTTTAGAAAATTAATTTAAAAACATTTTAATACACAACAAACTCTGGAACAGGTAAATGTTACTTGCCTATAAACACTGAAAAATTACCATGGTGGACAGTAAAAACCTCAGCATTCATCAGCAATTTTTGTAGTATGAAAGAATAGATGGTTTTCTATAAAGGTAATGATGACCATGTCGTAGCATCTGATAAAAGACATGGAGCATGTATAGCATATATACAAAATAGAGAAGTCAGAATGAAGAAGTACAAAGAAGCCACAATCTCTTCTATTGCTACTAACTGTTACGATGCTGACTCTAATACAATTTCAGGATGCCCAACATACTAAACATTGTATTATTTACATGTTGCTCTGAATAAGACATATTTTATTTTTCCTCTTTCAATCCTTAAAACAATCTGGTTTCCCTAGTAAAGTAGGTAAGTCAGTATGTCTGACCTGATAAACAGCAAATCCACTCCCTATAACAATTGCTTCAATGAAAAATACATCTTTATTCAGTTACTGTTTTGTTCTGAGCATCTTGTTTCTGCCTCCTCCTTCGGAGCCGCAGCTGTAGCTGAAGTCTGTTTGTGAAGAAGAATTGTTTCCAGCCCATTTCCTGTGCAAGTTCTTTCATTTCAGGTGTAATTGTGTCACACAAGTTCTCCACAATATTTTCCCATAGCGCGTTACTGTTACATATCTAGTTGTAAGAGAAAGTAGAGGCTTAAAACCATAATTTGGCTTACTCATTGCTGATTATTTTACTACATAAAATGTGTTTAGACAACACAGACACCTTGTATGAAGGTCACTTGCAGTGCAAGCTGCCCATCTATCTTGAAAGATGCAGTACTAGTTAAAGCTCAAAATGACATCGGTGGAAGTTTTGCCCAGTGTTCCCAATGCAACATATTGCATGTTCTGTGAAAAATTTGGCAAGTTTTGTTTGGTATGATATCAAAGGCCTTTCTGCCACACTAAAAGCAGCTGTAATGCCACATACTTTCCTGGTATGTAATTCATACAGGCCCACTGACATCAATGAAGGTGTGTAAGATTATGCCAAAGAACTTGTCAGGATGTACAAATCACATCACAAATACAAATCTGTTTTCAAGGTAAGTAAAAGAAGCAAATTGCCTTTGGACTTACAACAGAAATGCAATTTTTGCAGGCTTTCAGAAGCACTGTAGGGGTTAAGCCTGTTCTCAGGAAAGGCTTCCCTCTTTCAGAATGACTCCATAAACAGAATCAGGTGGAAAGATTATATTATAAACAGGAAGAAAAAATGATGTAATTTGTTAGATGACAACCATCACAAAAAAAGAATTAGGAAGATACTCTATTTAAATTATCTGCCCATTTTAAGTTATAGCGGAGCACAGTAACATTGATTCTTCTCCCAAACGTTCCACTTTCCTAAACATGTAATTGCAGGGACCTAAGTGGGGCTGTACCAGATCACTCAGATGCAAGTGGCTGGTATGTCTGTCACAAGTAGTAACTGAAATAGAAAAGCAAAAGTTCTGGGTGTAACTTCTGTTATGTACTGCTGATGTAGCTGGATACCTTAAAACATTTAATTCACACGTGGCCCTATTTCTGTTCTTGAATTGTGAGTGATCATACTGCAGGCACGCACAACATGCTACTGCATTTTAGCAAAGGAAAAACAGGGATTATTGGGGGGAAATTGCTGTAGAAGTCCTGAAATGAAAATATATGATTTTTTTAAGTTTTCTTTAAATTTCTGCTTGCTCTCTGTCTCTAACCATTCTGCCGTTCCTATGAAAAATGGACACCATTAAGTTAAAAACAGTGCAGACTGGTTTTTACTATCACATATTTGTATTTCCAAATACAGTGTTCTATTAAAAAAAAATACAGAAAAAAGATAATCACGGTCATTGTTGTGGTTTTCTTTCCGTGCCAATGGCTTCTGAATTGCGTAATAACAATTAAATCTTCCCTTCCCTACATCGGAATAAACAACCGCACGGCGGGCAGCGCTGCGCGGCCGGTGCAGGAGCGCGCCTTCTCGCTCTTGGCTTGGCAACCTGGCTCCCTCTGGCGGGAGTCGCTTCCTTGAGCTCATAAAAAGCGGTATTCTTTTTTGTAGTTTAATTTTGGCTATCTAAAGACCTTGTACACAGTAACCTAAACGAATCCTATCCTGAGCTTGTGCTGGGAGACATCACAATATAGCAGTTTGCTGAAAAAGTATTTAGAAAACTCACACGGTGCTCCAATGGTGGTGTCCACATTAGGACTTCTGTACTTCGTTTCTTTTGAGATGGAGCTTCTTTTACAATACTTAAAAATAGTACCTAGTGAAAACCTAAAATACTTTGAAACGTATATTGAAAGCATCTGAATACTCTGGAGAGCAGGATCTATGCTCAGAACTACACAGTCAGATAAACGCTGTGCTTTGGATAACAAATGAAGATACTTGTTTAGTTCAGCCTGAGGATGCATTAAACAGGATGGACGTACGGAGCATTTCACACTCCACTTTTCAGTCCTGAATGCAGAAACTGTTCTATTTTCCCCTATTTGAAAATCTGAACATGCTATTTTATAATTCCACAGAGAGCAGCATTGCAGCCTACACATAAATTAGTCCGGAAATGAAAACTCGTAGTATTGGGGCAAATTTTTAATTCCTTAAAAATACTGCTGAAATGAGAGAAAGAGAGCATCACATTACCAGTTGTAAAACGTTATTTCATTGTGCCAAAATCTTATCTTTATTATTATGCAACTTAATTATTTCTAGGATTTCCTTAAATTCCAGAATATCCAAGGCTTTGTGTTAAACTAATGAAAAGTTTCCGGCCTGCCACAGTACCTCATCCTACTCCACTCACACTCTGGAAATGACAGATGGATTCCAAATATACTAATTAATCATTTCCTGACCTCCATTCTATCCATTCTCTTCCTCTCCTTTAGTGGTTTTTATTCTCTCATCCTCTACTGGTTGTTTCCCAGTCACTGTTTTATCTTGAAACTGAAGTAAAGCCCAGAACTCTGCAAGCGTATCTACTTCCATCTGCCCTTTATCTCTAAATTCATGACATGCTCTGTTTTGCTATCTCACCATATTCTCCTGTGCTTTCTTCACATCATCTCCTATTTTGTGCTCACTTGAACTCACTCATATTAAAGCATCTATAATGTCTTTGTAGCCACACCATAGGAACAGCAGTACAGCCATGTGCTCTTGAACTGTGGGCAGTCTTCCACAGAACTTGGGCCAAATAGCCTCAAAATAATACACACCTCGTGAGTAATCTCATCCTGATACAATTTGGAGATGTACTCTGTACCAGAGACACGTCCTGTTCTCCAAACGAAAAGGTTAATCTGTCTGTCTGAAGTCTCTCTGCAGAGAGTATCTAGCTGTCACATCAGACTCAAGATGACTAAACCTGTTTTTATCTTCTCCTAGGTCTCACCATTACTTATGTTTTCAGTAACCGTACAACCCATAACGTGACAGGCTTCATTCTAGGCTCCTATGGCACCCCTGGGGATAAGAATCTAGTTATTTTTCTCTTTAATATGCTTCTCTTCTATTTTTCATAAGCTAAACCCTTTTTCTACCCCTACCTAAGTTACTGCAGCAGCCTTTTCTCAGGCTCTGACTGGGATAGAAAATGCAATTTTGAGGTATTCAGACCCACAAGAATAAGCTTCCTAGATCGCAGCTCTAACCATATTATCTTCCCATCCCTCCAATTACCTGACCCTGCACAGAGCAGGAAGTTGACCTCTCAAAGGCCTTTCCAACACAGCCTAAGTTAGCCTATGATTTTTCTCTTTTTGGCACCAAGAAATTGGCCCTCATTCTCCTGGGACTTCCAGGCTATGCTTCCCTGTTTGTTACCCCTCATTCAGCACTGGGATGCTACCCTTGGCTCCAATCAGCCAACAGCGGCAACTTCTGTTATTCACTCTTTAAAGTTTCAGTTCAACACGTTCATACTACATCCCTTACTTTCCTGATGGCTGGAAAGAGCTTCCTAGCAAGCAAGCATAATGTCTTCTCTTTCTCCTCCTGTGTTCCTTACAGTTCCTTGCTGCGAGGTCTACAAAAAATTTTGGAAAAAATCTCTTTCCTTCTGCTCCTGTCTTTTGTCAAAGACTTAAAACATAAGGTCTCTAGGAATGGCAATGATTTTTTGTTTGTTAATGAGTCTAGCATAAGGGTATGCTGGCCAGTGGTTTCTAGAAGTTTCTAGACATTATAATAATACAAATCATAATGCAAAGCATAGGTTTTACATTTCAAATACTTAATGCTGGAAGTAGTGCATAACACCGAACCATGAGTTACAACAGAATTATCTGGATCATGGTGTTTATTATTATATGCAACAAAAGTTGCAGGATAATCACAATCTCTCTAACAGCCTCTCTTAAGATCTAGTTTTTATTGCACCTCTTCAGTTGTTTGTATATAGATGATTAATTTATTGTCTCAACTTTAAGTAAAGCAGACAGATTTGATGATTACATTAAACATGAGATGAATCAAAACCAACATGCTGCACAGCAAAGATAACAATTTTAAAATAATTTATAATTTTTTTTATTTTTTTTTTTTTTTTTACCATTTCAAATCTGCGTGAAACTTGAGAAAGCCTGGCAATATCTTCCAGCTCCAGAAAGGAAATGATGTACAGGACCAATGGGACAGGAAGCCGTTCCAGGAAGTCATAGTTACCTCGGCACAGATTGAGGACATGTTCCAGAACTTTGGCACCAAACACTATAGCAATCTGAACTGTGATAAAAGAACACCAAACAAACCCAAAAGACAACAGATTTGTAAAAGCCTGAAATTTCTTCCCAATAATCCCACATTATTCAGATAATTCTTTAAAAAAAAAAATAATCAGAAAAGTCTGTTCAATTTTTTTAATGTTTTCTAGAGAAAATAACATAGTATCTTATATTGAATGTTAGTAATTTGTAATATTTCAATTCATCTTAAGAGTTGCTAGTCACATTCAGGAAGTCTGAGCAGTAAAACAAGGCTTTAGTCAAAAAACTGTACATTGTCTAGTATACAGTAAACTCTTGTCTCAGCTGAGGAACACTAAAACACAGCAAAGCTGAACTGAAGCTTGTCCAGATCCATTTTGTTCATGTTTCTGCATACATATATATTTATTTACATAAAGACTGTGCTATTTACTCAAGAAGAGGTTAGTAAAATGACTGAAAAAAGTACTTCAGTTGCATGCTTTGGGGAAAATAATGATGGTGCTGACATGAAGAGTCCGTGTAGTTCTGCTGCTTATTTTATGCAGGTACAGTTAAACCACTAAAATGAAATTGAAGACAGGTATCTTCTCCAGTGATATGACATTTTTGGACTCATTCACTTTGTGTTCCAGTACAATGCCAAATTCTTTTTCTATAGGTCTGCTTCAGTGTCCAACTTGGAACTTGGCCTTTTGAATTTAACACTGTTTCTTCAGATCATTTATCTGTTTTATCGATTTGCTTTAATAAAAATACTAGTTCATTGTAAAACAAGATCCTGAATTGAATTTGCTACACTTCTAATGAATGATCAGTGGTAAATTCTGGAGATGGATGTTGTTTCCTAAGATCTGATGATGTGAATGCAGTCATCCAGAGTTGTAAAGGACTTCCATCCCCCCCCTTTTCATTCAGGGACACAGGGATCAAAATTCAAATTTAAAGCAGAATTACTATTTGTATTTGTGTTGTGAAATTACTCTAATGCATCCAAAGTTGGGCTTTTTTGTTGTTGCTTTGGGGATTTTTTGTTTCATTTTTTTTTTTAACCAACTAGATTCTATCTTCTCATGTATGTTAAAGTCACAAAAGGAGAGAGAAACAGAATCATAGAAGTTGAAACTATACTGACTATGGGCAGTAAGTACCTCCAATTTTGATGCAGCAGTTCTCCCTCCAAAATATTTTGTAAGATTAGTTACAAAACTGAAGCTTATGTGAATACATTTGAAAGAGCTTTCCAAATGACAAGATTTCACTGTTAAGATGTTAAGGCTTTTCTCTTTTTGTTAAAAATATTCCTAAGGTAATTATGGAGAAGGAAGCTATCACCTTATCTTCCTTCATGTCTTTGGGTAGATGGCCCAATACTGTTCAAGCTTTCTTTTCTGTTGCTGTATCGTACTGCAAGTGCAAACATTTTGCTGTTGGTTCTCATTTGCTTTTTTGCTTTCCAAACATCTCAGTTCTATATAGTTGGTAATTTTCCTCAAATTCCTTTTGCAAGTACAGAAATGATCTACACAGTCAACTAAAAATTGTCTGGCTGATCTAATTCAAGCTGATATGCAAGAATGATCCAAATCTTTGCATACTAGGAATGATGACGATAATGTTTGTTGTGTGCATCTATTTCATGTTGAATGATTAAGCAGGCTTTCACATGAATATTTGCTGCTCCTTGAGTTTTTCTTCAAAATTATTTATTTCTAGAAATAATAACGTGACCTGGTTTGCCTATTTTAAAATATATTTAGCTGTATTTATGTTGCTTTATAATTGTATCGGCAGCTAACAATGAACTAACTGTGAAAGTATATTGAACTTCAGGTTTTCTGTGAAATTTTCATCTGATGAGTGCTGGACACTACTTGATGACTTTTACTATTTGTTCACTCATCCAATGCAAATAGACCTCTCTTCTCATGCCCTACACTGTCATCAATTCATTTTCCATCTTTGCAAAACCATAATGAAAATCTAGCCATATACAAAATTTTGCTCTTCCCCCTTGGCTCTATTGAGATTATGAAAAGAAACTAATGATACCTCACTTCACTGTCCAAAAAAGGAAAGATACATACACATACAATATACATATGATAAACATACAACAGATGATAAACATTTTGCTGGTAGGGTTGTACCAAATATTTAACAGTAAATCATGGGTCTGGTGAGGAGTCTTTTATTTGAATCCTCATTTGGCAAAAAAATTCAGTAAGGATAACTAGAATGTTATTCCAGTATATATGTTTGTGGAGAATTATGGGGAAAAAAAAATAAATCTGTGAATACTTAGGAGAACAGCAGCAAAGCTCCTCTTAACAGGAGGTAAGAAGGAGGTGTAAAAATATCTGATTGTGTGGAACAGCAAGAGCTATGGACAGAAATAATATCAATATAACAATACAACTTCTCACAAACATAGTAATTTATATTTGTAATATTTCTGTTTATGCTAGCATTTTTCTGAAGAAAACTAATTTCTATTTTATAATAAAATTATACTAAAAAAACAGAGGGAAAACCCCATGTATGCTTTTAAAGATAATTTTAGAAGGAGGAAGAGATGACTAAATGTTAGGAAAGAATGGCAACTGTGGCTTTCAATACCTCCTATGGGATAGGAAACCTCTGAACCACCAGTAACACTTTTCAAGAAAAGGCAGGGAAATCTTATTTGTAACCCACTGAAAACACACAGAATAACAGCAGAAAACCACGTTAACAATAATTTAACTATTTGAATCATTGTACCCAGGCAGTGTAAAAAAGATGTTTTATTGTGGCATTTTATTAATATCAAATGCCAGAGGAAAATCTTACAGTATAAGCAATGAGGGAAAAAAAGCTAAAACGCTCACTAATATATATTCACAGATCAAATCTACTTTTATGAGGTAAATAAAAAAAACAAAATTAAATTTTGAAAATAAGAACACTAAAACTTATTGCTAAAGTTCAGCTATAAGTTATATGTAATTCTTAGCAAAAAAAAGTATAGAAGACTACTTCTTTGAAAGCTCAAGTTTATAAAAATTGATAATAAACTTTGTCAAATTAAAGTGTGGTGCAACTCTGCCTCAACTAATGGAGCGATTATGAACACCTACTGCAAACAAGCATAGCATACTTAGACTCCCTGAGCACCTGCCAAATTCAAGAGGCAGTCCATTTTCTATTGGTTCATGATACATTCATTCCACTTCTAGTCAAAACAAGTAGTAATAACTGGAATTAAAGATTTGTTTTGTTATGGAGTGTGAGTGCTGACTGAAACTTTTTCCATGGTTTGTGCACATATCCAGTCACGTGAGCTCAGAATGTGCAGTCTTTCCATTAATGGAGCACTAACAGCAGTCACTTGTGGTCTCCCTATCCAACTGCCTGAGGAAGTATTATTATTTCAATCAAATTCACTTGAAATTGGTCAGTTGCAAAAGTTATGGGGATCAGAAACACAAACCTAAACATAGAAATGCAGACCACATTAACTCACCACGGCTTAAAAAAAAAAAAAATAAAATCTCGACTGTGCTGTAGGAAGTGTTAGATTTTAATAAGCAAAGCATAGGAAACATTTTGGTCTTATTTCAGACCCTAAATGAAGATACACTCAAGTTTACTGTTGAAAACAGGTATATTCTCGTGAGGAAAGCTTTATCCTCTCCTCTACCACCTGAGATTCACATACTTCTTGGGAAAGTAGTCCTCTGCCTACGTGTAAATAAGCTAATGTCTACCAAAGCTGCTGATGAGGAAAACAGGACTTCCTTTGGAAATGACATCCCATCATAAAAATGGGATAAATATGAATTCACATCTGTAACTAAATTTTTTTATGTCTGTACATAATCAGAATACAAGAGCAGCTTATTTAAATAAAAAAAACCAAACACAAAAACTCACTGATGCAAGGTGTTTGAATGCTACCTGGTCTCCTGGGCTACAAAAGCCTCAGCTCTCAATCCAGTCCCTGCAAAGTGCAGTTAGGAAGTGCTCCATTTTCAGACCAGGTCACAGCTCAGCCCTCAGCTATTCGCTGCAGTTGCTGAATTGATGTGTCCTTGGCTTAGTATTTTCAGGAGACTGTTTCCTCTGTGAGCCATGACCAACCATATCTTGGGACATCACATGTCTTAAAACTAATCCACTACTGAGAAGATTATAAGAAGATGCAGAGCAGTAACTACTTGGGACACATAGTCCCATGGAACTTTGGGAAAAAACATAATTATTTCAGATGTTCTCAGTGGCCACTCTATCAGGTTGGAAAACAGCTCATAAATCTACATTTTGAGGTTTATTTAGTGATGTCCCCACTGCCTTTCTTTCTCTGGCTGTATGCTCCTAAAGTCATGGTGCACTTGTATAATCCCAAGTACCTGTTGCACTTGGTGTTACTTACATTAAACCAGACTGGGAATCCAGGTGGCTCATAACATGGCCATAAAAACAAATGTGCTGTCACAGAGCATTATAAGAACTGCGATATTAGCAATAAAAATATTGCTTTCTGGCCTATTTTTATTGCTAATACTTCTGTCATTGTCTTATAATGAAACTGTCAATGTTACTGGGATTTATCCTATATTTACATTTACTGTCATGTGGTTTTGTTTTTCCAGTATTCATACATCAATTTATATTAATAAATTCATACAAAAAAGCTTATTAGCCAAAGCAATCACATCTTTCACGAAAGTTATTACAGATCAATATTGTTAGATTATTCCATTGTATGCCACAGTAAATTTATAATTATTATTGTCATCTTACTATGAAGAGATGAATCATCCAAAAAATCCTCCTGGGATTCTTTAATTTCTCCAGGTCTTGATTCACGAAATTCACTCCTAAGTGAGATCTTCCACCACCTGAAAATTACCTACAATTGTGGAAGAAAAAAGAAGGAGGAGGAAGGAGGGAGGAGGAGGAGGAAGAGGAAGGAGGGAGGAGGAGGAAGAGGAAGAAAAAGAGAAAAAGAAATGAATATCAAGTACTGTGAGATAAATACATTACTAAGATTCAGGAGTCCGGTTGTGTAAATATTACTACATTCCCAAAACAAAGTTATCATAAGAGATCAGACCACAGTTACATTACCAGCAGCCCTACAGTGAGCTTCAAAGGACAATAAACATCCCATAATGCACCTAGACAAGTGTGAAATGTTTTTACATACAAATAAAACGTTCCCAGCCCCTGCGTGCAAATTGTTCATAGGAATTAAAACACATTTAATGACATCTCAACTTGCAAAACTAGAAACATTCTCTTTTTGTTTTTCATTTAGTCACAGAAACACAATTCATCAGGCATTACATTATGTGGTTATGTAGAAATACCCATTCAATGGCTTAGTCTTAGAAGTTAAACTGTCTTTTCAACATTTTGTTAAAATCAAAACTAATGGAACAGGTCAAAGCTCAACACTTAGACTGTCTAAGAACTCCGAAAAAAGCTCTCCAGAGGTACATATTCAACTCACATTTTCAGAGTCAGAAAAAGAAAAGAAAGCCCGCATTACAAAGCATGCAACTGAGACAAAAGATTAATATGAATAGTAAATTATGTAGCTATGAAATGATGGAGAACAAGTGGCCCTGGCTATCAGTAATTTTCCCAGAGTTCTCTTAAAACATTACATATGTGCTTGAAGAGTGTGTCAGCTTTTAATATTGACTTTTGTTGCTGTCACAGCTGGGTCTACAGGAAAGGAAAGTCATAATCATGTCTCTTCCTTCATACAAATTGTTAGCAGAGATCACACTCCAAGCCAAAAGTAGGATTCAGTTGCTGTTGTAGGCAAGGTTAAAAAAAAATATCTTGTAATCTTACTAATATTAATCTGGTTTACTTCCTTCCATTTCATTGATAAAAGTGAGGATTTTTAATTGTTGTATGTATAGGTGGATTCTTGACACAGTGTGTAATAAAACTGACAAATGACAATATTAGTGAGGTGTACATTTATGAACACACACACACACGTATATAAGAAATATACTCCATAGAGTCTTATTTTTTCTACTGGCATGTAGAAAAGGAAAACTAAAAGCAAGCCTTGAGTTAACTGCCAATAAGCCACAGAACACTACTCACTGACTGAAGAACACAGAGTTAAATTTACTATTATAAATCTTAGATCTGACAACAGTGGTTTACATCTCTCAACATGAAATTTAACTTCAGATCTCTCCAGTATTTCAGTGTCAAAATGTAGATTTTAAAGTTGAGAAGAATTAAGTATTTGTAACTCCCAATGAGTTGCATTCACTTTTATCATTAATTTTCAAATTAAAGCTCAGATTCCAGGCAATTTGCTAAGGCAGGCCCACACCAATCATTTCTGTATTTTTCAAGTGTTACTTGTATCCTGTTGGTATCTCATATACAGTAACAGTAAATAAGTTTGAATATAGGCTTAACACCTACATTTGAATGTCAAATATAGCCAGCTAAAATTTACCACTTTGATGTTTATTGTGGCTAATATATCATTATAGGGGGTAATCGGAATTACTAAGTCATATTTCTGATAGGATACATACAAAATAGCTTCAATTAACTCTCAGACATATCCGCAATAATCTGTAAAATAACCCTTATTATGTGAATAAAAGAAAAAACATCCTACTCGGTTGCCTAAGTTCCTCCTCTTTTACAACAACACACACAATCTTTATTCCTTTGCAGTGAAACAGTTGCCTCTTTGAAGGGAAAAAACCCCATTCATCCAATCTGCATTCTAGAATATATGAAAAATAAATTACACCACTGAAACATTTTATAATAGCAGAGTTAACATTCCTGTAATGTACATGCATAGTACAGACCACCATGTTGCTAAAATAACACCACTTAATATACTAGTGGTAATATCAGGATTCAATGCAAAAGAGGTTATAAACCACTTGTCATTCTGTTTCAGTGATGATCTTACTACCTGGGAAGGCTTTAGAACTCGTATGTTTGTAGCCCACTGTGGGGATAATAGGATAGTGAATGCTGTACTGCACTGTACTTCCAAAAGCTCTTTTATCTCTAGCAATGTAGGGAGAATCAGCATGTAAGGCTACTTCCGTTCTTATTTATGGAAAACATGAGGTGAGAGTAAGGTCAGAACAAAACTGATATGCAAATGGAGAAAGAAAAGACATCTTCCTACACGTTCCTCAGCCTGCACACCCTTCAAAATGGTATGCAGGAATAAAATATATCATAGGGGAAAAAAAATAAAATCATTGTTAAAGGAGAAAAGAAACCTGGTTAATATGCTTTCTCTCAGTCTTTTCATGTTACCATAGGAAGTGACACTTCTTAAAAAAAAACAATAACAAAAAATTTCTCTGAATGGAAATGCCAAGTGTAACTGAAAAAGAAAATAGCCACCTGCCCCCAAAACCACTTACCAAAAATGATTAACAATGACTGTTGCTTTTCAACTTTTGAACTTTAATACCTAACAACATTCTTCAGATTAATTTTCTGTATAACCTTATAGATTTAACTATATACAAATTTAGAAGTCTAATTCTTAAAAAAGCAGAACTATGTTGCACAACAGATTACAGTGTGTTGTGATCTGTTATAAAATACATTAATAAATACTTTTCAGTCTAGGATATACAGTACAACAAAATTAATTGTATACCAATAGCAGATGCTCGCCCAAATTCTGCGCTGGTGTAAGCAAGACGAACTTTTCATAGTAAGTATTTTATATATTTTTTGTTTAGTATTTTGTCGGTATGAGTGTATTTATCTGTAAGTTTATGTATACACAGATGTACAAGAACATATTTAATCCAAACACTAGAGTGTGCACATGTATGTATAGACTCTTGAATAAGATTTTATCTTTATACAGTCCAACCAACCCTAAAATGGAACACTAAGTCAATAATCTACAAATGAAATACCTCTGTCCTATTTTTAAAGCAATTACGGTAGATGTTTTAAGACAGTACATGTTTTAACATGGTTATAAAAATTTACTTTCCTGTAGTATTATTGTACAATTATAAATTCCAAAGCATTTTAATACTAACTTCAAAAACTTCAAAAATTACAGAAATACATATTTCGGTAATGTCCCTTCTTCTTAATTGTTATACTAGGAAGCACACTGCAACAGAACTATCTGCTAGAATGGGAAGATCAGGCCAACACGCAGAGGCACGGGAAAAGTTAAATATTCAAGTAATTATATTAAACACCACTGCGTATTTTCTAAACATTATTCTTTGATTTACAGTGGAACAAACTGTCAATAGCACTATTCCATTTAAAAACTTCCTTATGTGCAAATACCCAGGAAAAACTACAGTTACCTTGGTAATTTGTTAGCACATGGTTATTTCAAAGAAAAATATGGCATAGATTTTGTAATACCTATACTTTTTGCATAGAGTAAAAAGATGAAGAATGGAAAGTATTGTAAGTGCATCCTGGTTACCATGTACACATTTCATTCTTGACGTTATTTGGAAGCACAAGTGTTAAAGCAATTCACCACCATATTTGCCTACTCCACTGGCATTTCTTCATGAAAAAAAGTGAGAAGAGGAAAAGACGATCAGAACCAAATCTAAACAGCAGCAACCAGCCAAGGCTTCAGATAAAGTCATAGCAATTTTTTAAACAAATAAAACAACTAAAATATTTAAGTGAAAATAAGCAACAAATAAACTATTTAAGAAGTATCTATTGTCAAAATTAATCTGGATTGTAGATTACCACAAGCATGGTACTATTTACATTGTATAAGAAAATAGTATTTGAAGTTTGTCATATGGTGAGCCATCTTTTAAGGATGCTGGGCTCAACCTTCCCTTAATTTAATCTATTTCAGAAGTTACAGAACTAGAGACAAGTCTCGCATGACAGACTCATACTGTACAATGAGAAACCTCTGGGGGAAGCTGGAGAAAACGTGAATTGTGAGGCCCTGTTATAAAGGCACATATGAGAAACTTCTTCTTTCTCCAATATACATTTTTAGGATTTCAAACTTCTCCAGACTCAGCTTTCTGCTTTGCTTAAAGCTAGTAACTCAAAATACAATTTCTCAGATTACAGGTTATTTGGAGGTTAATTTTCCCTATTTTTCTCTTAAGTTATCTACTTTAAATAGTTAAATATTCATTGGAGGAGGAAGGCGACTCCAGAATCTAGAAAAGAGCGCTTGCTGAGATTTAGGAGATCTAGATTCAAATATTTTGCTCTCTCCCAGGTGAATGGCTTAAATCTCCAGTCTTTTTGGCCTTGGATTTATCACTGCAGTTCAAGCTCTTGTTTCCCTGTGCAGTGAAGGAGCCATTGTGTCTTCTACTGAAAAAAGCAGCCATTCTCAGTTAGTCTTAGTGACTACCTCTACTAAATCCCTTCTCCCAGGCTGTTTTATCCCATATTGCATTACTTTTCCACAAATTTAAAAAAAAGAAAAAAAAAAATTAATCTCTGCTTTTGGCTGGGTTTTGTGGATTGGAAGAGACTATAAAAATTTATGTTGCCTTACTTTTTGAGTTCAAAATTAGAGTATTCAAATGCTTCTGTCCCTCATTTTATCTCATTTTCTCTTGCAGAATATTGTTGTATTTTTGCCGCAATTTCAAATAAATCTATTATTTTTAAAGCATTCCATTTTCATGTACCTCAGTATAGGAATCATCCATTTCACCCTCACATAAATCTTCACAAAATAAAAGTGGAATAAATATCAGCATTACTGAAACATCTTCACAGAGATAACTATAAGATAGATGTTTCTAAAGCTATGATCTGTATACCTAAGTATCTTTCAGTTAATTGATTGCTTGAAGCCAGTATCAGCTAATCTGTTGCCTAAGAGTTTGTAAACCTAAGCTCAATTTCCAAGCCAAGAAGTCAAAAGCCTTCACTAGATACTATTTTTTTTAAATTCTGAATTTAATTTGCACAGTAGAAGCTACCAGCCTACCTGCTTCCTTCATCTTTCCAGTCCCTGTTAGTGTAGATGCAATTTTACTTACGAAAAAGCACTCCTCCTCTAATCACTTTTTCTACTCTTATTCTAACATAGCCGCATCTAATTGAGAAGCTCGTACTGTAGCACTGTAAAGTTTTTCACACAGTTGCAGCTATATCCACTCTACAGCTTTGACTGCATAAGTAATAAAGGAAAATTTGAATAGGACAGTAGAAATCTTTAGGCTTAGACAGACAGAGCTATGCTCATTTTGCAAGTGAATGAAGCTTAGGCTTCTAGGTCACTTTAAAAAATGCAAAATAAGTACCTTAAAATTTTAGTCACTTTTCACCAAGAAGAGGCAACCATGTATTATATCTAAGCTATGGAACCAAGTAGCACCAACAATGCATAAACATTTGCAAAAGAACAAAAATAAAATGTTAAATAACTTTATAAAAGAGCTAGAGTGAGGCTATCCTTATGCATTGACACTGATGTAGCTAAATCAAATGCTATTTGATCCCTGTCAGACAAGCTGTTGAAGAACGGTAACACACATGGGCAATTGTTTCATGTAAGGCTACTAATGGCATAGAATGGCAAGAATGCAGATATTGTGGAAGTGAAGAATCTGTTAAGTCTCCTTTCTTCCTCCTGCCTCCAAAACTAGTTAGATTCTTGGCACTGAAAAGATATCCTTTGTTTAAATAAATATTCCCACTGTGCCTTTATACAGCATAACAAGCAACATATAGGTATCTCACAAGATGTTGTGAAACAGTTAAAAGAAATTGATAGTCATAGAGATGACATTTAACAAATATTACCAAATATTCATAACATGAATAGTTACACAGCAAGTTTTTTTTCTAATAATTTCCTCACTGTCTCTACACAAAAGTCACTCTCATGTTTAAGTTAGTTAATGATGGCTACACAAAAATCTTGCAAAAATTAAGAAACTCTTTCATATCTATTACTTGCAGTAAGTTGGTGGAGTTTTTTGGTTTTTTTTTGTTTGGTTTTTCTTTGTTTTGTTTTGTTTTGTTTTTAGTAGCAGGACATAAGCCCTGCAATGAGAGATGCATCTTTTGCCAGTTTTATGAAATTCCATCAGCATCTCAATCTGTGAACACTGAGGCTTCTCTTTTGTGGCTTACTACTTGATTTTTCAGAGCCCTGCTATCATGTTGCATGGAGCTTTTTGGCAAGTATGATCACCTGAGGACACTTACCCAAAAATGCAAACTTTCGCCCAACCATGCTTCTATAATATGTAGGGTTATAAGGTAAATTCTCAGCTGGCTATTTCAGTCCTTTATAAATATAAGAAAATGGAGAAAAGCCAGCAGAGAATGAGGATGGACGTACACCACCCTCCGTACTGTACACCATCATTATCTCACAGTGTTTAGCTTGATCTAGAGTGTAAAAAGAATTCACAAGGAATTCACCGTCCGTCAGGAAAAACAGTTATTTTCAGCTTCCTTATTCCATGTAAGAGCGAGATTTAAAACAACAACTCTTAATATATGTTTTAAAGTCTGCCTTATTTTGCTGTAATAAACATCACAGCTGAAAAGCAGTTGTAATCACTCATTGCTATTGAAGATGGGTATCTTCCATCTTTATCTTCTAAGCAACAACAGCTTAATTTTATAATTGGGCTGTAAAATCATAAACATGAATAGCTTAGTAGAAAACAAAATATTTATGCTAAAATATTTATCTAAACACTTTAGATAAAGCAAAAAAAAAAAAAGTTTGCACTAAACTATTAGCTCCATATCATACAACTTCACCAGTAATAATCTGAAAGTGATTAACACTCATATCTGATTAAATAATTTGTTCATTTACCAATGAAAAACAGAATAATAGAAGACTCCTTATAACACATTGTGTCTTTAATCTGTCTCCTTAACCTGATCATTCTGCTATTACAGAGTTTAAAAAATGAATTATGTCTTGATAGACATACTGGTGAGTCTTGTAAGATGTTCAGAGAAAAAACAATACTATATGAGACAGGAGGAAAAATACTATTAAGAAGAGTAAATCAATGCAGTAATATTTAACTCTACTTTTCCCAATGGATATTGCTGTGAAAGTAGTTGAAACTGAAGGGGACAAAATACAGTAAGTTAAGCAACCTAACCAGCAAGACCACTCTCCCTCCTAATTACACTACATCAATAGAAAGACTTAATATGTTCACCAATTAAGGTAAGTCTCCACTGTGCTAGGCTAGTGAGCAGGCAAGCTTTTATTGCTGCTATACCTTCACTTCTTAAATATTCTTTTACTTTCTGACCAGCTACTCAGGGACAATGTCCCATCTGTCCTCTGACTAAGTAGTATCACTAGTTACTTGTATATATTTGTGCCTCCTGCCATTTATGACAGGTTTCTATTAAAAAAAATAAAATAATCAGCACTCTAAAGTTTTAGATAGTAATCAGTAAACACAAGTATACATAAATACGGATGTTCATATTTACATAAGAAAAGCAGTTCTTCTAAGTTAGCAGCAATTTAAAGAGAAGACTTGTTTATCTGGATTAAATGACCATCTTCACATTTCACTGCTATTTCTTCTTGATATACTGAATATACTTCTTGATATACTTCACATGTAATAAAACTCTTCAGTTTATTGAATTATATAGAATACATTTGAGTTAAAATTAGAACATTTATAATGCACTTAAAAATTAAGCTCTGCGTGTGTGTGTGCACGCACGACTACCAAAGGCTTCCACTTGAAGTATCGGAAAAACATTTTAGTAAAATACAGGAGGAAGACGGAATAAAAAGCTTGGAAAAAATAATTGTCTATTCCTTTGGGGAATGCAGTAGTTCTGTTTGAGCAAGAAATGTGCTGCCTCACCATGCTCTCCTCCCTTTCTCTCAGTTACATACCTGGTTTATTCCTATATTAGTATCTTTCCTCATTGGTTTTCCCAGAGCTTGTAGGGTAAAATAAATAAATAAATAGGCAAGAAAACAAGCAAACAAAAAAAAAAGCTAAAGATCTTTATCACAGATGCTTACAGCACAGGTGCTTTGGACACTAACTTCTACCTTTATACAGATTTGTGCACACAGATCAGAGAAAATAATACAAGAGCAGAAGAGTAAGAGACAATGCAGAAAGGAGGAGGGTATGTGCTGAGGGGAAACCAACACTATCAGAGGGAATAAAAAATTACTCTTGAGGATCAGAGTCTTCAATTATGAGCATGATACTTGCCATTTATTAATGTGATTAAACAGGCAGACCTAGATAAGGCTGGCACAAAGAGATTATTCCACTATTTAACAGAACAAAGGATGCTAGCTAAGTGCAAGACATAACATTCCTTGCTAGCTGGATAAAACACCGACAGATTTCATTTGAAATAATTTCTTTTAGTTTTGTTCTCCTTGCTTCAGTTTCAAGGTCTCCTTGTTACAATTTCAGGTCTACTCAATGCTTTAAATCACTTCTGGGTTTTTTTTGTTTGTTTTGTTTTGGGGTTTTTTTTTCCTCTTCATTAGAGTAAAAAACCCAAACAACGGAACAGTCAGACTCTGTCCTATGTGTATAAAAAGTCCTAAAGTACAGTACTGTTACAATGGGAAATCCTTTTCTAGGGCATCTGCATCTCCTTTAGGAGGGTATGTGCATATAACTGGCAATCCTTTTTATTACAGATGAAGTCTTAGTTCAATCATCCCACTGCTCCCTTCTTGGATACTTCTTATCATCCTGATCGGTATATATCTGCAACCAGTCTAATCTCTTACTCTAAATTTTGAGAAACACCTAGTGCGCTGGCCCCTAAAATCTCATCACACTTTTTAAGATTAGACTAACACTCTCAATGTATTTTTCAAAGTTCCCTTCCTGTTTATTTACAGCTTTAATTCCACCTGATCAAATGATTGGAACACTAAAGAATCCATAACATTGTTCAGGTATTCCAATATACTCGATTCCTACCTGTGTCTCCAGTTTTCAGAAAAAGCTGTGGTGATAAGTATGCCCTTTTTCACTATTAGTTATCAACTCAGTACTACAGGTAGCATGGTCTCTGAAAAGTTTTGGGTTCTTTTTAATTTCAGTTTCTTCAAACGCTAGTTTTGTCCAGTCCAATTTTAATTACTTGCTTTACATTAAACTTAACACTTGTTACTTGCAGGTTTCAGTCTCATTGTAAACTGCATAGGAGGGAACAACTGCACAATTCAGCTGTAGCACCAACTCAGCAAATGCTGAAATCTATCCTTTCATTATCAGTTGTCATGATAATTTGATGTGCATGTATATTAAATACACACATTGCATTTTCTGTCACCAGTATCTGCCTGCTCTTTTGATGCTTTCCAGGTACACAGCTTCTCTTGCCTGCAGTTCCCGTCTGTAGTCACTCCTTTCACTCTATTGTTCATGATCATCCTCTTACGTTATTTAGAACTCTAGCTTCAGACACTCTCCTAGGCTTCTGCTTCTACAATATCATTTTGCCTTTTTCAACAAAAGATTTTGATCATTTTACAGTGCACTAGTGTTCTTTCTTCTAGTTACTACACTTCTCCAGATAATTTGTCTAATTTAGGTTTCATCCAACAAATGACATTTACACTGGTTGCACCCAGTGCTCAATTTTAATCTAATTTAGCGAAGTCCATCCAAAAGCTGGAGGCACTTTTACTTTGGCTTAATTTAGGCTTATTTCAGCTTAACACAAATTTATTTAGTTTATATCCAATCAAAATCAAGTAAGTCTTTACAATAAGCATCCATAGAGCAGTTTAGACCAGCTTTAGCAAGTTTGTTTAAAAACAAATTTTAAATTATACTGCTGCACCTTTAGATAAGACCTTTCATAGACTAGCACACCTTAAGATAAAAATCCTGATCCTTTTCCAGCTTTGATCTTGGTTAATAAAGGCAACAGAAAAGAAGAAATAATTATTTTCCTAACTCGAAGCAGGAAGAAGGGAAACAAGAGAACAGACAGGAACACAAACTTACCTTTGGTAACACAAAAGTAGAATTACTCCTGAGGTTTCCCAAGACAGAGAGCAACAGGGATAAGGGATGTACTACCTAAAGTAAGGCAAGTGAAGAATATAACTAAATCTTTCTCTGGAAGAACAAGCACTGACAATAACAAACATGTAAACAACAGACACTCGGGTACAGTAGGAAACATTTACTTAATTAAGGAGAAGATAGTGGTGGTTGCTTACCTTGGGAAACTATTACACCTTCATGACCTGAAAATCATTCTCGGCAGGTAGAACTAGATCGAGCATACCTTTGAAGAAAGCCACAAATGTTAAAGCCATGCATAAAACTTAAATTAAAATGGGAGCTTAAACATTGCAATTCAGTGTGATACTGCTGTCTGTATACCAAAGACAAGTGGACAAAAAACAGCGGACAGACACAAAAAAAAAATTTCATCTCTAGGCTACCAGTAGTACAGAAAACCAGATTAATACCAAATAATGGTAACAGAGAATTAACTAAAATTACTTTCTTATCTTTAACATGCCTTAATCGAAATTGATATGAGAACATTCCAATGCATCTTCAAATAACAGCTCAGCCACTATTGAAAAAGGAATTTTATAAGCCCACATAACAGTACTGAATTATCATAGGCTCACAAACAACTGAACTTCACATGTAATAGCCACTTAAGGACTCAATATCAGTTATATTGCTAATTTCAAATTCATAAATGAATGTTCAGTAATGTTCATGGCGAAAAAAAGAAACCCAAAACAACAACCCAAAAAATGAGAGAATTGAGTCTTCTGGGAAGGAAAAAACCCAGCACTTATATTGCTGTATATGATGCCTTCTGCAGAGAAACCTTGATTCACCAATACAGAAAGCCCTGAAGTGCCAACATTGCTACAGCAACACATCACAAATTGCATTTCAGTTGTTAAAAAGTCCAAATTTTCCTGTGTCAGTTGGGTTCTTGTGCAGGATTACATCTCCAGTATTGCAGCATGACCAAAGAATTCCCAAAAGTTCCCCAAAACCTTATCCATAAGACCTAGCAACTGCATACATCCAGAGGTGATGCATTATGGAAGATGTGAGAGATGCTATCAGGCATCCAAACTATAACACAACATCACAACATTGCTAAACCAACGTATTTTAGCTTTGGACAGAAACACCTGACAATAATATTCATGTTTTTCCAATACAGCATTATTTCCCCAGAGAAACTGTTTCCATTTTTCAAGCAGCTCAAATGTTTACTTAGATATCCAGATTAGAGACAGCAAAAAAGCAAAGGAGATTTCCCTATGTATTTTAGGCTTAACAAACATTCTCCTGATAATAATTGCTTAATACTGTGTGATACCATTACCATGAAAGTGTTGAATTATTTTGGAAATACACTTTTTCAGCATAACAGAGCATTTCCTGAGCTGGAACAAAATGGCTTCCTTCTCCTGAAGTCACCAAACTAGGCTTGAAATGATTCTAATTTAAGATGACAACAAGTTGGTAGTTTTATGCAATTAAATTCCTCTATACAAATAGCTTATAACAAAACAATCTTTTTTTTAACCCCCCTTTAGAGAAATTTCTGCACTCTTTTTGTTTGTTAAGAACTCAAATCCTCCATTTGAAATGTCACAGAAGAGACTTGAATAAAATTGGTCCAGCTAAGCAATAACTGGTATGGCATCCTTCAGGTTTCAAATGCAAATAAAATAGTATGACTTTGAAAAAGGTTCATTTCCCACAGATCTTTACTTAAAATCAGACTTATCTTGCAAAAAAATTGTTTCCTATAACATGAAATCAATTTCATCTTAATTACTATGTTAACATCTGTTAATTTTTTTTCCCCCAATCCATCTGGCTTAAGCACTTCAAATGGCATCTTCTGTCAATCAAATAGGTTATATACCAAGTGTCATCATTAAGACTTAAAACCAAGCCCAAGATACCAAGGCAACACTTAGTTAACCTTATAGTACCATTTTTCAAAATGAAGGAACTATCCTTGCAGGTTTCAATACAGCCTGAAGGTACTCAAAACTGAAAAACAACCAGCCCACAACCAGTAAAACAATCACTCACTAATGTCTCCTAAAATGGAAATTTTATTGACAATGCTAAGGTGGGGTTTTATTTTTTTGTTTGTTTGTTTGTTTTAATTTAGGGTTTCTAGAGATCTGACATGGAATCAGGCTTTTTATTGAAAAGGGATTTTTTTTTTAAATGTTTTGTAAGATTTAAGGTGTGTAGGTTCAGAATTTTTACTTACAACTAAAAAAAGACAGGAAACAACTTTATTTTTTAAATGAAAACAATTATTTACAGGATCTTTTAAGAAAATATTGTAGTTCTCAGTATCCAAAATAATACGCTGTGCTCAGAATATATTGATTTAATCAGAAACTGATTGAAGATGTAGAAGGGGACACTAAACAATAGGAGCAATGATGGGTAAAGAACAGGAACAGTCATCAGAACTATTTGCCTAGTTACCTACACTATTTGCTCATCTAGATGTCCTGTATATATTTGTTAGAGAATCTAGTTGCTGATCTCTGACCTAACATACAATTCTGCACTTACATATTTGATAAAATTCAGTTATCTTGACTGTTACATGAGCAGATCACATGTGGAATATTGCACAGAACTACATTAGTTTTGTATACATATGATGCCTGCCTTTTATGGACAAGTAGCTAAACATTTTACTAACATGGCAAAATCCTCTGATTAGTGCAGCATTCATTAAATGATGACAGATGCTACTATTAATTACATGTTGAGTGAATCATTTTCCCATTGCATTTCTTTTGTTACCAGCTTCATCTTTCTAGTTATCAGCCTGTCCTATAAGCAGACTAAGCACCAGACTTTTTTTCTTTTTTGGGGGTGGGGTGGGGGGTGGAAATGGGATGTCTATAAGTCCTTGTTTGACCAAAATGAGTGACCGACCTTTTCTACACTATTCCACCATCTGGATTCCTCTCTTGCAGTTTTCAAAACCTGTACTTATCTGTTGGACAATTTATAAGAAATTTTATTTTGAAAGGTTATTTGTGTGGCTGTCTCAAGTCATCTTATGTTTAATGTTGGAACTCACAGGATTTATTGCTTGTTTTGTACAGACAGATAATGTCTACTGTTGTTTGTGACAAACCTTGCCAAATTGTAACTGGTGCATCAAATATTAATTTGGCATTTCAAGAGTGATTGAAAAACATGTACAGTGAAAGGTAGATGGAAAGGCATATGTTAGACAAGTTGCCATCCTTGATGTCAGTCTTGTAATATTTTTTAATATTGTAATATTACATGCATTCACACAAAACAAAAACTAACCACTGTTCCCATGAATTCTAGCAGGATTCCTAGTACACATTTTATGGCCAAGCATGTTTTTCTATTTAGTATGTTTATACTGACATGTACACCAACTTCTCCTTCATAACAACTCAATGCTCTCCTGGGTGGGTGCAGGGGGGAGAAATTGAAAAGTACAAATGGCAAAGTCATTCATTTAGAAATAATTTCTGCCATAAACCAAAAAGTTATAAACTGAAAGTTGACAGAGGAGAAAAACATTGGTATAATAGCTCTTCAAAGGATGATCAAGAGTCACTAATGTGATTTTAGTAGAGAAAGTTAAATACAATCCTAAAATTTAAATCACACAGAATTTTTCAGAAAACACAGGGAAGTAACAACGCCTTTGCACATGACAGTTGTAAGACTTACTATAGTTAGAGAAAAAAAGTTCTAATGGGAAGAAATGCAGTGAAAAGATACTAAAGTGACCAGGAAGTAGAGTCTGTGTCACAAGTGGAGGCTGAAAAAACAAAACAAACCCTATAAAGAGGGCATATTTATTAAATATATATATAACATTTCATATATCTACACACACACATGTATACACACATTTATAACATTGTTACCTACACACAAGGGCAGTATTCAAGCTAAAAGATAGCCACACATAAAATAAGTTGTGAATTAGTCTATATAACTGCATTCCTAACCATCAGAGAAGTAATGATCTGGAGCAGTTGTTCTGTGTGAAGCAGCAAGGCAAAAAAAGCTTCACTACCTTTGAAACACATCAAGTCCCATTTACGCTATGAAGATCTATTAACGTGGCTGGATGAAAGCAGGGACTAAAACTTGATGACCTGAAGTCATCTCTCAGTCTTCTATTTTGGCAGTGGGACTGGTAGATGCCCACACAGGGGAAATACAGGGGATAGTTTCCCTGCATTTGTAAAGTTGTGATTGCAGCTTTAAAATAGCTACTTGGAAAAAAATTTTCACTGATGGTTTAAAAGATCTCTCTTTCTACACAATCCCACTGGCTGAACTGTATTCTCTAAATACTTGCTCATGCATCTGTACCTCTATAGAGTCTACTTTTAGAAGAGTTATTTGCAGTAAGTTACAAGGCTCTCCCCTTCTCCTTATGCTTCCTCCTTGAAGTATCTTATGTAGAAACTAGTTAATCTTCCCTTCCTAACTTCTCAATGGAAGGGCATGCTTGCTACTGGGTAGTCAATACCTTTGTTTATAAAATCCTAATTAACGGCTTCAATTTTGAAATGTAATTGAAATTGAATTTGTATTTGGGATGGAAGCTGTCTCTTGGTGCAAAACAAAAAGTTACCATCAGGGTCTCCTTGTCACTTTTTGGACACAAATACACCCACACAGACAAGTGGGTGTAGTTCTAGCTTTTTTTTTTTTTTTTTTTTTTTTT
>VFFE01007128.1:1707110-1753286 GCA_008921705.1 Burhinus oedicnemus | reverse complement strand
CCACCCCCCCCCACCCCCCCCAAGACTAGACTTACGGGGTGGGGTTTTTTTGTATTTGATTTGATGCTCAGACAGTTTCATGAGGTTTAAGTTTTTCATTACACTAAAATTTTTAAAATATATTTTCTTTTTTATATATATAAAAGTATGCATAATTAGCATGAAAGCAGTACTTGAAAAATAACTGTATACCTTTCTATTGTTTGGTAGCCTATTTAATAAATATTGATAGTAATGAAATGTATTTATGAAAATATTAGTATTTGAGTTTTTGCAGCTAATATTTTTACAATTAATGTTATATTTCAACTAAGAAATTGAAAAGCCGTCTTCTGGTAAGTAAATACTGTAAATAATACTAGTTTTCAGAAACATACATGGTTTTAATTTGTATAGTTTCTATATTTGTAAAATGTAGCTGATTGTGAATGTCTCGATTGGGTATATACACTGTTTTTGATCCTAAAATGGAAGGGTTTTTTTTAGTTTTTATTGTTTGGTATATCCTGTTGTTCTGGTAGAAATAGAGGTAATCTGATTTTTTTAATTTTTTTTATTTCACTTACAGGGTGTCTCTGAAAAAATTGGCAGTAGTAAGCATAAATTGGCAACTTTAAGTCAGACTGTTCTTCAGTCTCCAGCTGGCTCCATAGGTGGGACCCTAAACAGGTCTTAGCTGTTAGCAGAAAAATTGTAGGTCATCCACAGTGTGGCATTACTACTTATTAATATGGTAGATCTACTTCGGTAGGAGTGCCGACCTGTTGAGTAAGAGGCTTATGAAAACGGAGTCTTTTGATGTCTTGCAAAAGTTACTCAGGCCAAACTGACCATTAGGGAAACAACCTGTATCTTCCCAGTAAATGAAAAATCCAAAGTGTCATTCTCAATTGGGACTTCTGCACAAGTTCATTTTTTATTTTTCTTTTTCTATCACACTTTGGCTGTTTGTCTTCAAACCCAGAATGCAAATATTATAGAAAAAAATTGTAATGAAAACTTTTTCTTAAATAATTCCTAAATTTGAGGCCCAAAGCTGTAGGCAAGAAAAATACTGTGGTCCTTTTACAGCAGTTTAGCAAAAACGTAATACAGTTGACTTAACTGTCATGAGTGAAGCCATGATGAATTTTTATGTGGGTCCTTACATCACTGATAAGTACAGTTATTTACTTTGAGACAATCCAGGAAGGTAACCTGGCTAAATTCTTTTATTTCTATGCAATGAAGCTGAAGCATGAGAAGGAAAGTTATTGTTTGACTAACCTACATGTTTATACTTAATTTGCAGCGTAAGTGAATCTCAGCACTGTCTGTGTTAATCTTAACGTTTATAGGCCATGCTATATTTTCTAACAGGCTAATTAGTAAGCATCATGTAGAGCGCTTCTGATCACAGGTCTGTCTTCTGTCGCACTGAGACTAAGTTATTGTGACAAAGTATAATCAAATCCTGAAGTTGTACAACATGGTGTACTATCACATTGTCAAAACCAACCTGGAATATTTCTGGGATCTCCCATTGGCCTGTTGGATGATCTGTGTCCTGTTCATCACCTGTCAAATTAGTAATGTTCCCTATAAAACACTTTGTGGACTCTATGGCATTCTTAATAGTGGAAACTTTTCATCAAGCTGTCACTACCCCATTCAGTACTGACTCTGAAGGTAGTAGTACTGAATCTGAAGGTAGTAGTACATCTGAATTTTTTGGTAGCGTAACAGATTACCTTTGGGTCATTTGGTTTATTTTTCTGAAGAAGTAATACTTACTTCGAATTTGCTCTTAATATTTTAATTTATATATAGTATCATAGCAGATTTATGGCAGTATATGAATGAACTTCTTGCTGAGCATTTTCATAGCTAAGGTTTAATTTGGGACACAAGGTTGGTAACTGCAAAACAAAGTCCCATTGACCCTTTTTTTCCCCTTCTGATTTTTTTTTTTTCAATTTACATGAAATAATGTGTTTCTTGAGGAGCAAAACTATTTTCAGACTTCTCACTGGTGATCAAGTATGACAGAAAGCTTGTGTGTAGCTGCTTGTTACAGGATGTCTTTTTTAACAGAATGATTAACTTTAAAACATGGATTCAGCAGTCTTCTGTAAACAGAAAATTTCTAGCTCTGTATGATATCAGGTGTACTGTCAGTGTGAAGGACAACACTAAGTCAACTAGCTTCTCCACTGCATGCTTTCAGATAATAGTGATGGTTACTTCAGTGTGAAGGTTAGTTTTGAAGAGCAGTTGTTCTAATCCTGCTGTGTGATAAAAGTTTTCTCGTCAAGTTGGTAGAATCTAACTGTGTAAACATGCAGTCATATTCTCCTTTAATTCTGTCTGGCAGCCAGGGTTCGAGCACACATAACCAATCTGTTTACTTTCACTGTCTATAAGGCGGCTTGTCTTGCAATGTACTGACTGTTGCCAGTCTTACTTGACTCGTGAACATACTCAGTACAACTATGGCAGAAAACTGCTGTGTATAAGAGCAATAGATATTCAGCTTTTGAAATGGAGACTTTTAGATAGGAAAAAACTGGAAAAGTTAGGTATATATCAACAAAGTTAATCACAGTGATATAATACTGGACTTCAATATTGAAGATGCCCGAGAAGTACTAGCAATGGTTTTCAAGCCATAGTTGCCCTCATTTGCTCCGAAAAAGCCTCTCTTGTCATAATTCGTACAGTGAGCCAGATTGGAAGGGACCTCTGGAGGACACTTAGCCCTGCTCACCACTTGACTTTATCTATTCTTGAATAAATATTTTTTCGTTGATCACTGTACTAATAAAACAGCTCCATCTTCTTGGATGATCAAAAAGGGGGAAAAAACCCAACAAACCTACAAAGGTATGCGTGGAGTGGAAACTGGAAGGAATCTATAACGTGTAGCAGTACAGAGCTGTCTTGTGGAACAAGGGGGGAAATCAGTTTCTCAGTGTTTTCTGAATGGGTTGGTCTGTTTTGTGATGGTGTCCACAATAAAGTGCACATGCTGAAATGCAAAGATTTGACCTTTTAAAAAGGTATGAAAGGGTCTGAGTCATCTCCTGGAATGTGAACCTTGAGTTGTAGGAAGCAATTTGGTATTTCAAAATGGGAGCTGAGGTCCCTGGTACTTAAACAAGAAGGCTTTTTTAACATCTGAAAGGGAAGGTGTATTTCATATTTATTCTGATTTCAGAGGAACTTGTTACTGACAACCCTTGTTTTATTACATAACATCCAAATAAGTAAGCTTAGCATAAGAAAGGGCAACTACTTGCTAGACTTCTGTAAAGGTGGAAATGAAAGAATACAAACGTTCTTTATTTTCTCATGTACATGTGTTAAACTTTCAGAAAGCTACCTAGTCATAAGACAGGCATTAGACTCAATACCAGCAATGTGCATCTCCTTCAGATTTGTGGCTGGCTACTATTGTGTGTTTAAAGCATGGCTAATACAAATTGTTGTTCATGCAGAGCAGTAATGGTAATGAAGAATTTTTACTTTGATTTTTCAGGGTTGTTCCTAAAGGTAAAACAGTTACGAAAAATAGGCCTGGGACAAACCTTCATAGGTCATCTGGTACATACTTAACACTCCATGGTAACTAGGTCTAGTGTTTTGCTATCTTTGCTTTTAGAAAGCATGCATGCTGTTTTGTGCTCCCTCATCTTTCTCCATGTCTAACATCTGTCTTATTTGCCTTGCCATGAGCTTGTTATGGTTTGTCTTATCCACTTTGGATAGGAGATAGGATCTTCTCTCTGTACTGTGGGCTTTTATATGCTTGAAGTCTGTTCTGTACCTCCACTCTTAGTTCAATACTGCTTAGATGTAGAAGTACAGGTAAATAAATGTGGAAATAAAAAAAATACACTTTTATGTAGTATCTTTGAAGTTGAAAACACGATTTTTTTAGGAGCAATATAAATGAGTTGAGGCACCAAAAAAGGGAATGTGTAAACAATGCATAGTAACACTAGTGATGGTGGACTTCAGCATCCCCCATGCCTACCTCCCCCCCAGCCCCAAAGAAAAGGAAAAAGAAAACCACACATGCATATGCACACATATTCCCCCTCCCAAACAATCAAGGGACTTGCATTAAATGTCCTTGATGCTGGTATAATGATTAGATGCTTACTTTAACTCCTGGAGTTAGTGAGGAGAAGGTGCCTTTACATCATATATCTTTGTGGAATATGAATCTGTGATAGATGTCTATTTTTGAACAAGATAATATTGTAAGGTGTGGTTAACATCAAGGCTAGAAGATGGCATCTCATCCATGTTAATAATGTTTTGTGTCTTCTAATGTCAAATCCCTTATGTAATTAGCTTATTCAGTATAGAGCGTGTCCCTTCCTGGAAGGTGTGTGCAATGTAACTGAACCTTCTGATCACAGGTGAGATGTGGCTATGCATTTAAAGAGAACTAGTGAAGAAAGTAACTGAAGGTGCGTATTAATAGGCTGTATGCTGAATACAAACTTGGAGCTCTTCCTTAAAGAGTGAGTGTTCTCTTCCTCTTTATTTTGAGGATATATATATATATATAATTATATATGTAACCCATTATAATCAAGTTACTGACTGGTAACTGTAATTTCTCTTTAAAACTTCACTTGTTTTGACTTTTGCAGTTGTTTTGATGATGCAGTTTGATGAACTTGTCCATTGTAAAAGGGTGAGGGGAAGGTGGGAGATTTAAGCAAGTGCATGCAGACATTCATAGTCTGTGTGAATAAGCCTGAGTAAATAGCACCTGAGAAGAAGCTGCATAGCTAGCTAGGTTTCAGATCTTTAAGTGATACCAGTAATCAAAATAAATGGATTCAAGTAATGGAAGGGACAGGAGTACCATTGGTGTACATAAAAATGCAACTTGATTTGACGTTAATTAGAAAATTTCTGGGGAAAACACCATTTCAACTGTATGTCATCTAAAGAAAGTGATGGAAGCTGTGTAACTTTGGCAAACTTTAAGCCAGGATTCCAAGTGTTAAAAGTTGTGCTTTAAAGATCTGCTACATTCTATTCCATGTTTTTCATGTTTATGTAATGACAATACATGCTGCCATATCTTACTCTGGTAGTATTCTGCCTGATTTATTTAGCAGATAGCTTTCTACAATAAAACGCTGGTAATAAAAAATGAAGATCTGTATTATACCATAAGATTATGGATTAAAAAACTTAGTTTCATTCCCTTATTCAGTTACAAAGAGCTTGGCAGAAGAAAAAATACATGTCTTTGCCAGAAATAAGGTAGAAAATATGCTTTCTTCAAATTTCTTGGATAGCAGCTTTTAAGTTGATATAGTTCTGCTCTATATTCCTTATTTCTCATTTACCTCAAGTATTTGTAGACTTGCAACTGAACGTAGCCATGTTTTATACTGGAATCCTGACAACAGGACAACAGCTCAAAACTTTAATCAGCACTTTGTAACTAGAATTGGAAGAAGCATTATTAAGAGAAATGCCGTTGCACACCTTGGTTTGCAAATTTAAATACTCCATAGAGAGTGGAAACGGAGCTCTCTTCAGGTTAACTGTGAAGAGGGAAGATGAATTTTGTGGAATTTAGTATGTGAAAGGATGGTACTGCTTAAGTGCCTTTCATTAATGTTTAAATACTTGAGCACTATGGCCACAGTAGTACGGGTGGGATTTTCTTTCTTTTTTTAGTAGCTTAGGGGTTCTTGACATATTGCTGAAACTAAACTGGAGTTGGAACAGAATGGGTGCTGAAGATTCTGACTTAACTGTGCTGTATGCAGATGAACTCAAGTAAGCCAGAACCTGAGAACTGTGTATTTGGAAACTTGAGGTAAATTCAAATATAGTAATGAGTTAATTTTTGAGATCACACTTAAAATAAATGTAAAGTTGCCTATGAGACTCCACTGAACAGGCAAGCAAAGTAATCTCAATCTTGTCACTTTCAAAATACAATGCAATGAATACACTTGTTGCTATTCTTTATTGCTTCCAGAGGCTGTCTAGAGTAAAGTATTTTTCCCGGGTGCATCAGCCTTTTTCCTCTCTCACAGACTTAGCCAAAAGCTGTTAAAACTATTCTTGTAGTTTTAAATAGATTCCTGTTGGGTAACTTAAGTCAATGGATAAACTTAATGTAGTTGTATCATCTGTTTTTCAAAACTCTTTACTTCGTGTATTTTGCTCAGATGAAGTCTGAGTTTCTATCAGATTGAGATCTTGCACTTTAACTATGCTTCCTTCTGGCAACACCTGTAGCGCCACCAGAACCACTTTGTCAACTCCCTCGACCTGTTCCTAGCCATCTGACTGTTCTAAGCTAGTGTTGCTTCTGTTTGTGGTATCTGTTTTGTTGTTGCAGTTTCATGGCTATGTGAAATTACCAGAAACCCTATTAGATCTCACCTGTACTATTAATGCAAATAATTTTAATCTTGTTTTAGTGGTGGTGGAGCATTTAAAAAAACAGAAGTAAGCCAAGTAGGTTGCTGTGCATCACAAAATTATTTAATGTGTTTTTATCTAAAAGCTGTTCCCCTTCAACAAAGAAATGGTTTCTTCCTGGCAGATTTTTGTATTTGGAATATTGTTTTCCTTCAACAAAATTATGTCAGGCTATTTGGAAAGTCAGCTCAGTAAGATGGCAAATCAAAACTAGATAGCAGGTGATGTTGTTAATTCATCTAACAGAGTTAAATTAATATTTTGACTTTCTCTGTTCTGTAACCCATTCTGAAATATCAGTGGTTTTGAATATTGTTCGTAACTCAAATACAAAATCTCTGTTACACTTTCATAGTGTTCCTGTGTTTTTGTCTGCTAGTTCTACACAGAATTCTTTCCAAAAAAATCAAATAGCTGGTTTGGTTTTCTGAATGTATCAGCTTTGGCATATTTTCTTCCCCCCCACCCCACCCCCCCACATGCACACGTTTGGGAGATATCAAACGTGAACATATGGGCACAGAGTGACACAGCAATAGAAGGATCAAGGTGGATAAACAACCTCTGCATGGAATAACCCTATCCAAAAGTGTGGTGTATGGTTTGTGGTTTTTTATTTTTAAATTCTAGAACTCGCTGCTTACTGCAATAACTTGCTTTGTGGAAAGCTGTCTTCTGCCTTCCCCCTCCTTCCCAGCAGAAGGTGTGGGAACAAGTTTTCTTTCCTTAGTCACAACAGAGTTTCAGTGGTAGGTACCACAGGACAGGACAAGAAAAGCTTCACGAACTGCAGTTAATAAAGGTTTTCTTCCTTGCAGTGTCCTTCTCTGACTTCTTTTACCTTCTGAGAAAGTATGGGTGTTCTGATAACAAGAGTGATGTTCCCGTTACTTCCTTAGCACAAAGATCATAGTGGGGGTACTAGACTTTTCCAGGAACTGAGCCTTCAAAGTACTTTTTGTACCTGAGCATCTCACTCCTGACCAATGTGAGCATCTCATCTCTCTGTTGGTTGGCCTAGCAGAACTTGGTATTTGTCAGTGGTCTGTGAGGACACTGAAGTACTGCTGTCTAGGAATAAGCTTAGTGACAGACCTCATAATGTCAAAAGTGTGATCTGCTAATATTCTTGGTACAGCAAATCTCTAACTTGCAACCATCTAAAAAGCAGATAAGTGTATGTGTTGGTTTTGTTTTCATATGTGCTTTTTTAATTCTTCGGTCCTCCTGGGAGATTCTTTCAGCATGTTGTTTCTTGAAATTTAAGATCACTTAATTTCCAGCCTGAAAGTTGCACATAACTGTTTTGCCTGCTAACTGTATCAATGCTATCCTCTCATTTTAAGTATTTTTCTTCTCTTGGTGTCTTACCCTTGGCACTCACAGAAAGCATTTATAACCTTCTTGTTGCCAAGTTAAATAATACAGGCTTTATTAGTCACCTCCTGTAAGAGCACTTTTCTTTCAACTGGAATTCACCTCTCCTGACCAAGACCAACTGCGATGGGATAGAGTATTCCAGATAAATACTTTTTGTGCAAAAGCATTGGAGAATTCTGTTACTCTGTAATGGTGTATATATACCAAACACTGGTTTCTCCTCCACCCTGCTCCCCCCCGCCTCCCCTTCCCTCCAGTATCACTCTGTAACTGGAACATGTAGTCACTAACACTTATGTCAGCTTACAAGGGCTTAGCTTATAGCAAAACTCCTTGTTTTTAGTACTGAGGTATAGGATCTCCATGTGGCTTGGTATTACTGTACTTCATGGCATTGCAATTGTCTCATCAGTATGATTTGCTGTTCCATATTTTTGGTGCCTGCTTACTATTTTGGGGAATGGAAGGAGAAGAGGAAAGGGAACTTAGAAGTTTTGGCAGTTTTGGAAAAAATGGGAGTTTTGAGGGAACAGCTCTATCTTTAGATAACCATATCACCTGGGTAGTTATGTTGAAATAAGCAAGGCCGTAACAATAATAAAGCTTTCATCTTATTTCATAGTTTTCTTCTATGGGTAATAGTCTGTTCATCATTACAAATACTATGCTAAACTCATATGGTAATGTATTCTATTTGGATGCTACTTAGAAGCAAGTGGTTGTATAAATAGTCTTGGATTTAACAAAACAGAAATAAGATAATGTCCTCTCTTCTAAAAGCCTGAAAATAGTAGCAAGTGTCCTGAGTTCTGCTATCAAAAAAAATCCTTCACTTCTGGAATCTACTGATGTCCTGTCATTACTGAATTAGGATTTCAAAATTTAATTCCATCACAAGTTTAATATTATTGCCTACCTTCAAGTGTTATAAATGTTTAAGCACCCATAGCTTACAGAAACTTTTTTCTCAACATTGCGCCTATGACTGCACATTCATATATGTGAATATTTTAAGTCCACGTATGTCTAAAAGATGGAAGTACTCTAGACAAATATACTCTTGCCTGTAGTGTTTGTTGTAACACAGCTTTGAAACTGATAGCGGTGGAAAGCTGTAGTTTAATAGTCCTCATCAACAGTACTTTACCATTTTGCTAAACTCTGGTTTAGTGAGAATGTCTATTTACATACATTCATAGAGTAAACAAATACAATTTCATGGCACTACTGACATAGTGAAGGAAGGTAGGCTGTCCTTTGAAAAGTATTTGAAAGATCCAGTCTTAAATCTTAGTTTCTCAAGAAAGGAGAGGGCCTATTCCTGGAAATACTGTCAACGCCAATGGGATCTCTTTTTAAGTAGTAGTTTGGTTTTTATTTGTTTGTTTTTTAAAGCAAAGGGAAAATTCTTCCTTATTGTGTTTTTGGATCACTTTTGATTGGAGTACTTTAAATGCCTGACTTTTAGCCTAAAATATGTGGTTGTCAGCTAAGGCTAAGAGGAGGAGAAAAAACAAAGTGCAAAAGTATGTGTAAGTGGTCAGGTTTTTAGACCACTGACTCTAGCTGTATTGTCATAAATGTTATAGCTACACCATGAAATGTGGTTGCTCCCAGGGGAATGTCTATGCTTAGTTCCCTTAAGGGAAGGTGTTCTAAAGATGTTAAACTGTCACGCTTAAGCTTTGAACAGCTGAGGCAAGGAATTCAAGGGCCCAGAGTTTTGTGTGCATTGACTCATGAATGCTGCTTTGAGATCACCGAGTGTGTCAAGTAGAGAAGATGTAAACTACTGTATTTCTGCTGATTCTCAAATAGCGTGTGTGAGACATTGCTGAGTTGGGGCTTGTAAGCCCCTGCCTTTGCTTTATGTGTATTACTTATCTTGTTAAAAAAGCCTACTTCAGAAGATTTCACCTTTCTGTTGACAATATCAAAAGCAGGTGACTAGTGCAAGTCCAGACCTGTGGCAGCTAGAAGCAGAAGCTGAGCCTATAGTAGAATATAGTGATTTAAATGTCTAAGTTTAATCAAGTCAAGGTGCATCCAAAATCAGGGTAGTTTATTACTACTTAATCGTGTTCCAGGTTATGGCAACAAACTAGAGTTGCACTTGTTCTCGGTGTATGTTTGCTGCATTGTTGGGGAGGTTGGAAAGGTTGGTGGTCCAGCACTGAGGTAGGAGGAATTTTAAAATACACAGTTGTGACTAGCTGTCGTCTAACCTGCTTTGTTCTTTATACTTGCATAGACTGGAGTAGCATTTGTGATGGGAGAGTGGAGGAGGAGGTTGCTTCAGCAGAATTTGAAAGCTTTTACTGGTGACAGTTGGTGATAGTTCAATGTGTCAGATTTTAAATTGGCTATATAAACTTGTACAGATGCAATCATCTATATTTTTGACCATATCCTGAAGTTTGATGTGCTGAATTCTAACATAAAAATGGCCTGCACAAACAGTAGAATGAAACTAATAATTGTACTTTATCCCTGTACCTTTTGAGGTATTTGTGAAAGAGAAGGGGCTTGAAATAATGACATACTCAAAGGTAGGCATTTTGGATAAATATATGTAGTAGTTGGAAACTACCTTCTACCAAGTACACAAGATTTTCACTTAGTTTTTGGTTTAAAGGAACTAACTTTCTAATTTATTTAATGACCCCACTCACTAGGATGTCTCCCAAGAAATCTAGTTGGGTTTTTAACTTCCATCAGTACTGTGGTACTCTCTGGAAAATACAGTGCATTTCAGCTGAAAAACAGCGTAGTGCAGGCTGATAGTTCTAATGCCCTGAAGACTGGCTTGCTTAGGTTTTCTCTCCTTTGTCTGTACTGTAACTTTAGTAGTAAGTTAAATCTTGTATGAAGGGTATAAGGAAGTGTAATCACTATTAAGCTTAGAGTTAATGGAGTTCTAAAGAAAAGCGTGTTTGGCTCAGGATGTCTGTCATACTTGAATATGTACGGAATGTTTATACTGTCATTTTAATCAGAAAAGTATCCATTATAAAACACACATTGCTATACCACATCTAAAATGTTTTTCTTGAAAATAAAAAGGGCACCCTTGAAATTTTCAGACTGTTATCATGTAGCTGTTTAATGTAATAAATATCGTCATATTAGTATATGCTAATGGCATATGCTATCCTTAAAACTTGAAACTATACCACCAGACTACTGATTTGAAAATTCAATGCTAGAAGCTTTATAGCCTCCACTTTCTAATTAGTCAAAACAGACATTTAAAAGAAAATAGTTGAAACTATTTCTTTAATAGATACTGCAAGTTTGAGCAATGTTTTCAAACTGTTTAACTTTCAGTTCTTTGGAAGAAGTTTGTGCTGGACAGATCAGGCTTATTTCAAATTCAGTACACAGTATCTGTGTCCCAAAGCTGTTCTGCCAGGGGAGCCTTTAAATACAAAGAAAACATACAAATAAAGTTTGAAAAGCATAGAGAAAAGATGCAAAGTTAGTACAATTAATTTGGCGTCTGGTAGCTAATGGGGGTTGGAGGTGCTAGGAAATAATTGATGGGAGAAAAGATGTATTTCAAAGACTTGAAGTGGGGAAGTAGAGGCAATAAAGATACTGTGATTACTAGAACACTTCATTGTTCCTTAATCTTATGTGGGATGGGGAGGTGCGTGCTCCTAGCTGAGTATATTTGATTTGCAAAGCGGGTGTAGGATTAAGAGAGGCTGCAGTCTTTATGAAATACCTAAATTTTGCTTTTGATAGGATAACATACTATGCAGAGGGGAGGGAAGGAAGAAACTGTGCTCGCTTCTGGGCTTACAGGTATTTTCCCTCTTCCTTCACAAGCCTGTCTACTTCATATTCTTTGTTTAATCTTTCCCTGAAGCCACTCCATTCCCTGTATGTTTTTTACTCAAGTGTTGTAAAGAGAGTTGTTCTATCTTGCCTTGTGATGAAGCTGCCCTCTCCAGTTAAATAGCCTTTTGTTTGTCTTGTCTTCCTTATTAGTGCATTTTATTAAATGGCTTAAAATAAATAATAAAGAGGATAAAATGTGGGCTAGTTCTGAATCTATACAAGTGTCTTGTAGTATTTTTTTAAAGAAAAACAAGAAGACAGACATCTTGCAGAGGAGTTAAGTGAAGTTTGCTTCCAGTTCAGTGTCATCTTAATGGTATGGGATTTTTTTCATGTTTGCAAAAATGTATTTCAGGAGCATAGCAAGATGAATGCATAGCTTTGCTCCAAAGTATTCTATCTTTGATGTACACACAAAGTACTTAAAACAGACACTGTCTTCCTTTCCTCTCTTCCTCACCATGTTCCAATCCTAGACAAGACCAGAATCACTATGTGTTGTTTAGGAATGGTAGGTTGTAGGTTTGCTCGTAAGGCATAGTTAAGCATTAGTGTAGGATAAAAGGTCACCCATATAGGGGGCAGCTCCTGAGTATTCTGACTGGGTCCTAGAGCAAATGCAAGAGCAAGGGCTTATCAAATCAATTATTGTAATATCTAGTTTTTAAACAGTAATTTTTGTCCTAATATCAAGCTATAGAAAGCCTACAGGTCTGCTTATTCTAAGTATCTCAGACCCGTGGAGAAACTTTGTGTTTTTCTGATATGTGTTCTGTATTACTGGTAGTCTGTGAGTCCTTTAGGTACATCAGAGAGCAGTAGTTTAGCTGGGAGGTAACAAAAAGCTTTGAACAGATTTAGGCAGCATCTATTGGAACATTGCCTTGCCAGAAAATTAAGTAGCCTTTCTTCCAACTCTGGCATGACTGACTATCAGCAAGGAATTCAGGCTTTGACAAACCTGGCCGTGCTGTGACCCTGAGGAAAAAAATACCTTATTACTGTGAATTTGTTAATCTACGGAACTCTAAAATATGGGCGTAGTTACAGTTGTTGTTTGTGCAAGGAAAGCGTGTAGGTAGCCTGGGAGAGGAGGTAGCAGTCATTGGTGAGGTAAAGCAGAAAAAAAAAAAAAAGCTGGTGGTACTTGCACATATGGGAAGGAAGAGAGGAATTTGTGGTAGACTCTTGTCTGTATTAAAGTTTGTGATGGTGAGTTCTTGTCTAGCTTAAAATTAAGACTCAAGTCTGGCATCCTGCTGAAAAGCATTTAAAAGAGCTCTAATATTTAGACTTGCTCAACTTCATTATCTTAACTCTTTCTGTTCAGGTTCTTGGGGCACTCATTTGCCATTCCTATACTCTGTGATCCCCATGTACAATGCCTTGTTCCCACAAACACGTTTTATTTGTTGAGTAGTAAAAAGGTGTGTACGTGGAGAGTGGAGTATACAGTCTCATCAATGAAGTGTGCCAAAAGTTGTTTAATTCTTTCATAAATCTTGGTGCTCTGGCTTTTGACAATTTTTCCATGACTGTAAACGTTGGAACCTTCCTAAATGCAGTTGTGGAAACTAATACTGTATGTTCTTCCATGCAGTTACCATGAAAGAATAGCTCTGAGTACTGTAAAGTCCTGATCCTATCAATGATAGGATCAGCTTAAAGACAGCTTAATCCTTAGTGTTTAACAGGTGTTTCTTTGGGTGTGACTTCCTTTTGTTCAGCTTTACACAGAACTTCTCTTCTGTTTCTCTATACAGATATTTGGTAGGTAGTTTAGTTCATGATTTCATACAAGGTAAATGTCTTTAATTGTGCCTATGTCAGTAATGAGGTATGTGTATTGGAGCTTGCTCTTAATTACATCACTGCAAGGTATAATGTCAATGTGTAAACTGTTTTTCTTTGAGAAGATGCATCTGTGGCACATAATTCCAAGATGCCATTGGTTTGAGCACTACCCAGTTTAGAAACCTTAAATGTGTTTTAATCCCTTTGTTTGTTGTTGTAGTATCCTTGTGATAGCTAAAGATCCATATGCAGATCCAGTGCTGAGGAAGCCGGAAACTTAACCTGTTTTAATTGGATTTCTTCCTCAACAACTGCAATTAAACCACTTCCCAGATTGTATCATTTGGCATAGGAATCTTGCTATGCATTAGGCTATGACCTTTCTGTGTAGCATTTGGGTAGAAGTCTTTGTTTAGGAGAGTAGCATAACCTGCTTGAGACAGTCTAGATTGGAAAGGAAGCCTCAAAAGACATCAGCTTGAGTCAGTGATTAGAATAACAAGAGGAAAACTCCTGAGATCCTCCTGACTTGTCTAAAACCTTCCTAAATATATTTTGAACATGGAAAAACTTGAGACCCATTCTAGTTCAGTAGATAACAGGTGACTACTCCCTTCCCTCCTTCCCCTGGAAGCATAGATTATTTTTTAAATTATTTTTTAACTTTAAAGTGCTTCTCTTTTAAGACATGATAGTATGAGTGAACAGGCTTCTCAACTTCTGGCATTTCTGTATGTAAACTTGTTTCAAGCTGAAGCTGAATATTATCAGAATGAAGACCCAGTCTTCTCCCTCTTTACCTTGTTTTCAAGGTAGATCTACATAATGCCCTTAGACCTGCAATCTTGGATTTATCTGTGGCCCTTGTTTAATCTGCTTGTACATGTCAACTGTTTTCCATGTTTCTCCTTCCAGCAGTAACTTCTGTGGGATCCAGTCTCTGTATTTCTTCATTCCAGTGGTTAATTAAAGTTCTTTTCTTTGTGTTTCCACCTGCTCCCTGAGTTGTCCAGAAGATGGCAGAGATCATCTTATGTTAATTTAGACTTTGGGTGGCCAAACCATGTTTTACTAGCCACTGAGCTTACTAGGTATGTCAGTAATTCAAGACAGCTTGGCAGAAGTTCATTAGGAGCTTGGCAGGGTGCAGGCAACCTGCTGTCCTGCATCTTGGGGCATGTATTGTCTAACAGGCTCTACAGGCAGGACATGGGTATGTACTGTATCAGTATTTGTCTTGAAGTGCTATTGCACTTGATTTTACTTCAGGGCTGTGTGTGCCAGATGCAGGTGAATGGCAAACTCCAAATAAGGCACCATCTGGTCTATAGGGTTGGAATAGGGAAGAGGCTTGCTGTTGAAGCAGTAGGTTCTGCATTCAGACTCATAATGTTGAAGTAACTGGAGCTATTGCAGCTCAAAGGCAGCTAGGCATTAAGTATTGGGCAGGGCAGACTTGGAATAGGTAGTGATCTTGGGTATGTCTTGGTTCACTTGCATGACAATACTGAAATCAAGCTTCAAAATTGAAATTTACACTAATTGCTCATCTGACCTTTTTCTTCACTGGTAACAAATGACTTCTGCCCCCACTTTGCCACACATGTTTACTTGGTCTTAACTTGACCACCTACCTGCCAACTTGTGCTAGTTTCTGGCAGTGTCACTGATTGGTACTTCATGAAGGATTCTGTCGTTTTGTTCATGTTGTCTCACAGAAGGTAGAAGCTCCTCATTCAAATTCATTCCCCTTTTCTGAAGAGAATGTTCTCCCTCAAGCTTGTGAGGCAGCATTTTTTTTTGTTTTTTTTGTTATAATGTTAGTGAAAGCTTAAGCCACTACACAGATAGTGAATTTTGGCTTCTACTAAACAAGGGGTTGTAGAGAAACTGAAAATAAAGGACAGATGAGATTTTACTTCTATTGCTTGTGATGTTTTTTGTTGGGAGCGTGCTAGAAACGAAGAATTCACATCAATTCACTCTGGGTATAAGTAGCAGAGTTTTGGTCAGAATTTGGCTACTGGAAAATATGTTCTGTTCCCTTGGAGATACCAGTTGCTTTTGTTTAATTTAAAAAAGGAAAATAAGTATTTCTGTTGTTGCTAACAAGTTGAAACCACACTTGTATTAGCACCAGGTAGCAGAATTGCTTACTGAGACTCCGATAGTGTAAACTTCTGTCTAGCAGCTTGCCAGTAACAATAAGTTTAAGGTTCCTATAGATGTGAAGTCAAGCTCTTGCTATAGGGTCTGATTTGGCAGAGAAATCTTGCTCTGTGACACACGTGTACAGAAGGATAAACTTTGAACACACTCATTCCTTCCCTTTCCCATTGCTGTGCTAAAAAGGAAAAAGATCTGTCAACAAAGAGACAAAAACTGGAGTTCAATATTCTGCAGCTAATGTTTGCTATGTTTTTATGTATGTGTTCTCCATGTAGTATAACAAATTTTTTATGTTACTGAGATGGCTTAAATATCTCTGGGCTGCTTCTGAAGCTGAGCTGTTGCTGACTGACTTGCAGCTATGCAGATCAGACTATTCTTTTACTGAATATAGATTGATTCAGAAGTTTCTGGCTTCTTATGCTTTTGATAATCTCTATATTTGTGAGCAGAAAAAATTTAACTGCTGCAGAATTGACTGAATTACGCAACAGAACTTGATGTTTAGCCAGTTAAAAAACCAAAACAAAACAGCACTGAAGACCAAGAAACTACAGGTGTTGTAAACATGAAAATATTTTCTTGATGTGTTGAGTCCTGGCATTCTGCCACCGAGAGCATGCACTTCCTTCGTTAATGAATTCATGTCAAACCATACACTTGGAAAACTTACATTGAGCTAGTTTGGATGTGTTGCAAATGGTGACATGGAAAGGTAAAAAACTTGGTTTATTTGGAGAAGAACAACTTAAGTCTTTGTGTAGTGGGTTTTTTTTAACAAGGGCAGATTCTTTGAATGAAGTTGTGATCTACCCTTGTAAATAAATGTTTTAAGACATTGTTTTTATAATAAACTCCATTGCTGATGCTCTCAAAACCGAGAGGAATAGTTGCCGTTGACAACACTTAATTTCCAAAGGTACAGAATGATAAACTGTAGAGAAGCAAGAGAATATAATGAAATACTTTCTATTTTTCTTAACTTCTCTTTTGGATGAAGATCAAAGATCTAAATGACACTTCTGTACTTCTGTGAAGCAAAATGCAGTCCAAAGGAGAGTGATACAACTTGTACTACTTCTGTCCTTGATGAGCATAAGAGAAACAAAGCAGTGAGGTGGCAGAACTGAAGAGCAAACAGCATGATATTTGTTCCATGCAACTCCTTTACTTTTTCTCCTCCGACTTCAGCTTCTGGTCTTCCAGAGGAAAGGAGTATAGGAAGTGAAGGGTTTTACAGTCTTAACATTAGCTAGCCCCTTTAACCAGCTTGAAAGAATTTAGTTAAGCTTTAGTCCTGGTTTAATTTCTCAGTGCACTAAAATGGTGATTCTTTCTTCAGTAATGAAGTGAAGCTGTAGATTCCTGTGTACCATGAGCTGGAGATACTAGCTGTACAAACAGACCTGAGACACCTGAGCTCACCTTTGTATTACATACAGCCATATACAGAATAGAACATGAGCAGTGTTTTTTTTTTTGGTTCCTTTAAGCTGTCCAGATGAACAGGAAAGTTCTGCTGTTTAACTTCTGCAGGTGCTATTTTTATTTTTTAGCTAATTTGTGGCCCTCCCCTCTATCCATAGATTTCTCTTGGTTCTTGAGCTCTTCAAATTCTTGAACAGTCAGTTGTACTGTTGACTGGTTATAAAGCCATCTGCCAGCAGTACCTGTGCTTCTCTATTGTTTTGAGTAGTGCCCTCCTTGCTGTTTCAGTTTGACTTTCTACAGCCCAAAAGGACTCGTTAAGGTTCTGGCTGTGGTGTATAGGCCAATGGACTGTTTTCTTTCTGAACCAGTGGTGGATGCCAGGTCTCAGTGGTCTTTATGGACCAAAGTTTAAAGCTTCTTTCAGGTCACTGAAGATGTCTTCAGTTTGCTTTTCCATACCAGGCCCAGCAAAAGGTCTCTGCAGTCTCAGACTTCAAATTCAACTGACCTGCTTGAAGCAGGAGAGGCTTCTGCAACTCAGAATGTCTTCCTACCATTGCAAAACTGTTCTTATCAACACTGGAGCATGTGATAGTCTGTATTTAGATTTTGCCATAAACAGTACTTGACCTCTGACTTCCCCAGACTATTTGTTCTCAAGCTATGGTATCTTTTGCATGGATACCTTCCAATCCTTTAACAAAACCGAAGTCAGTAGGTAAGAGTGCTACTTTGCTGGCTTGGGGTCATGGCATGTATAACCTGTTAGGACTGTGTGATCCAACAACCTGGGCATTCCTCTAGTGAACAGTGTTGTGCATCTTTTCAGAGGCATTTTCAGTGTTCTTATCTCCTGTGGGAACTTGTCAATCTTCCATTTGAGGCAATGAATATTTTAACTGCCAGTTAGCAGTATAGTTCCCCCTAATTCTGAACCATGAGATCACAAATGAGGATATTTTTAGCTCTTCTCCCTTCTTCCACATCAAGACTTTCTCTTCCCAGTCTTTGTCTACAGGTCATTATAGACATATACATATACATATAGATGCAGTCTAGAGAATCTTAACCTGGTGGTGGTTACATCCTTTCAAGTTCCTAGCCACTTGTTCTGCTGATTCTGTGAAGGTAGCCTTCTGCATTGCCACTGTCTCAGCTGGAAGGCTCTTGAAAGACTGTGTAAGGGAAAGCTGACTTCTTCCTCATGTAGCAAGGCCCAAAGGCTGCCATAATCTTCTGATGGCTGGCTATTGTAAAGTCAGTGGAACAGGGCGTAACTCCTACTCCATTACTGATTTTCTTTTTTTTCTTTTTCTTTTTTTGTGTGGAGTCCATAGCCTTAGTGTATCTATGGCTGACTGGTATTTGAGAAGTTTTCTGCAGTATCCCTACCTCTTTTATTAAAAGAACTCTTCCATTGTAAATGAATCTAGGAATATTGTGCTGAAGCTTTTTTGCCAGCCATTTGGAAAAAATCTCTCTGGCTAACAGCTTATATATTGCCTAAAGTTACCCAGTGTAAAAATGGACATGTGAGCTAGTCCTAAGCCTATAATGTCTTCAGTGACTGGACTCCTTTTGATACTTGTAGCTTGCATGCCCAATTTGCTTATTTCCCTCAATGTAGTGCAGGTTACTAGATTGTGGCTTTGAGGAACTAAAGGGGAAGGAATGCTTTCTGAGCTGTGCATGATTGCAGTGAGGAAGAGGGCCAGAGTTGTATCTTTTCTTCTCAGAGAGGTTGTCCTTGAAGAGGGATGGGGGTGTGTGTCCGTGTACACCTGTATATCTACACAGATCTGAGATCTCTGGTTACTTGAACTGACATCTGTTGCATGACTTACTATCAAATGCTTCTGCTGAAAATAACTAATTTCTGATAATCTGTTAGTGTCTTCTCTGCATGCCTTTATATCTGGCATGATGTTTTGATATCTTAATTTAGGTTTGTTTCTTTCCCCTTTCTCGTGATTCACCTTTGCCTTTCTGCTCTTGCTCAGAACTCAGAATATATATGGTCATTATCGTGGGAAATTGGCACTTCTCAGCAGAATGAGAGAGCTGTAACATAATAAAAGGTTTTACTTCCAACAGGAGGTTGGACTAGATCTTGAAAGGTCCTTTTTAGCCAAGGCTTTTTTAATGATTCTACCTTAACTTTTGTACTCTGGTTGAACCCTGCATCAAAAAGTCATTAGGTCTGAAGAGGAGTTTGCCTCTGTGTGCTGTTAAACTCCGCTTATCTTCGCATCAGTATCTCTTTAATGTCTTCCAAGAGAACTGACAAAAATGATGCAACTATTTAAGTTTGTAGAAATTCTGTGCTGGAAGAGGTGTAGAGATCTGTTTCCTTACCACCTAACATGCTCATTTTAAGAAGAAACTTCTTTGATACCTACTGTCTATCTTCTCAGCAGTGATGCAATGTTACAGTACTAGGAGGCTGTAGAATCTTGTTTGTCCTGAGGATTTTTCTCTAGGTACCGAATTTGCTCAGTAGTGTGTCTGTGCATGTATTTCTGTGTAGTGTGGGTTTTTTTGTTTTGTTTTGTTTTTTCCCTTAGCATTGGAGGGGGAAAATACAAAAAGAATACAGTCCAGCCTAATGTATGATTTGGTGCAATTTTGTGTGGTTTCTGTATCAAAAGAAGTTAATCTGATAAAAGTCACCATGTGAATTTTACATCATTAGATGCAGTGCTGGAGGTAAGCCTCAGTGTACTCTGGCATCTTTAAATCATATGGACAGCTTATGGCTATTAATGGGGAGAAGGTAGAAATGGAAGCAGATAAGAAAATAAGCGGTAACTTACTCTTCCGATCTTGAAAGAAGAAAAGCTTCTAATTTCTTAAGGCTCAATGCTTTCGTGCAGCTGAATAACCCAGGGTTTGCATGAACGTAGCCAAAACCCATCCATCTTACTGTATCTTACAGCATGTTTGCAGCTCATGGGACAGTATCTTTTTCCCTTGTTTGTGTATAGAAATTTGCTGTCAGGAGGAAGGGAGAGATGATGAGAGAAGTCACATGAAATTTTTCTAGGAAATCTTCAGTACGTTGTTTTACTCACTCCCTAAACTATTCCATGAACAATTTCTACAAGCAGAAAGGACAAGAGGCTGCTAAACTGAAAATATAAGCTTCTGCCTGCGTGGAGCTTTAACATGAAACTTGTATTTGGGGGTGAGGACTGTAGCAGGAAAGAACTGGGCAGAGTGGATAACTATTGAATTTAGAGAGTACAGTAAGGAAGAGTATTGTGTCAAAATCAGCTGCACAAGACTTGGTTTAAAGCAACTAACTGGACTAAAAAGTCTTAAGTTTGAGTCAGCTGGTGAAGTAGTAGAAGTAATTGAATGAGTGCTTGCAAGTGCTTGCTTGCAAGGCAAGAAAATAGGTGTGGATGTTTGCAGGTAAATGAAGAGAACCTTGTAAGCAGTGAGCAAAAATGAGGTGCAGCTATGAGATCAGTTTAAAATGAACTAAGGTAGGTCCAAAACAATTCAGCAGTTACTGAATCATATGCAGTAAGTTCTTCAGTTTAGTTGCAATTAATGTCTCAACTCTTAAATGTGTTGCATGCTTGTATATTTAGAACTTTGCTTCTACCTTAACTGGCTAGATTTGTCACAGATACAGTTGATCAAGTAAATTAATGTTATGTACATTAAAGTGAAGGAATACATTTTCTGATAAGTATGCTGAACTCTGGGTTCTGGCCGGCAAGATGTGCAACTTACTGGAAGAAAATGTTCTGAACTTACAAGGCATATAAACATCCTCCTGTCTTTTCCTTCTTTCCCTCCCCTTTTGCCTAATACTGTCTTCAGGGCAGTAAGTCTGCAATTTTGAGAAGGTGGCAGCAGCATTAAGGCACTGTTTTTTCTGCCAAGGTACAAAATAGAAAGTATGCTAACCAGTGTACTTAACTCCAGGCAGGTAACAGGCATTATAACGGAGTATTATAGGGAGAGGTGCTAGGCATATCCTTAAATACTGAGGAAATTGGAGTGCAAGAGCCTGAAAAATTCTTGTACTACCAAGACTCTTCCAAAGAACTTAAACCCCCACAAAATCAAACCACCAAAAACCACTGCCCCCAAATAAAACCAAACAAGTTCTAGAGCTCATCCAAGTAGATTAAGGAAGCCCTTCCTTGTGAAAGCATTCAATTCTGTTTTTACAGAGGTTGTTACTGGTTTGCTTTGTTATGCTGTTAGTGGCCCTAGAGCTGGTTGGAGTGCTTCAGTTTACTCATTCTGTTTTCCTGTCTGTAGCTGACGTCACAGTTCACAGTGTCCTTCAGGGAGTGCTTTTGGGTGTTTGGTAGAAGCTGATACAGGCTTGTTCTGTAGTTGTCAGTTTCCTGTTTGCTTTAAAGATACGGAAGAGTGTCAGTCACTTCCTGTTGGCTTTTCCATGGGTAAGAAAGGTAAAGGCTTCACTGCAAGTTGACAGGTGGCTTTCGTATCTTGTGTTCCTGTGGAACCTCTCCAAGTAATATATTGGCTATGCATTAGCTATAATGTTTATAACAGTTGTGTTGTCTACAGAAATTAATTCTAGTTGCTTTTCTGTACAGTAACGAAGACTGTTAATGGTAACCAAACAGTGTTTACTAAAACTCCAGAATACTATGCAAGATAATAACAATTAGATGCCAGTGCTGTTAGAACTCTTAAGAAGATACGTTGTGTGTTTATTTGAATGCTTCTTTTTAGTATTCATCCTCATTCTAAGGAGTCTGCTTATGAGGAGAGTGTCTGCAGGCCAGTGATTTGGCATTGTTACAGCTAGGAATATGGAGTTGTGAAACATTAGCTAAAATGGCTTGTTTACAGAAAACTTTATGCTAGAAGAGGACCTGAACTTAAAATTCTCAAATCACAAAGCCTGACAACTGAAGCACAGAGGTCTAATGTACAGTTGTAGCTCTGTCTTACTGTGGGTATGGGGAGAATGCTCAATGTAGTTGAGGAAATTGTCTTAATGTGACAGGACTGCACTGGCGCATTCAGCTATCTACTGCTTTGCACATCTCCTTTGAATTTAGGTATCTGAAGAGGGGGAAGAGTAAGCCAAGTGCTGGGAGTGAGGCTTGCAGATGGAGGGTGTCGTTCGTCTGAATGGGAACAGTTCAGTTAGGAACCTCAGGGCTCTTTTCTTGTTGTTCTAGCATGTGGAAGACACAGTTGTGACCCACTAAACAGATCTTTTCCCTACTGGACTAACTGGGCACATGGCAGTGTGGCTTCCGGTACTCGCAGTGAGACTTAAATTAATGCTTTGATGTTAAAGGTCATAGCAGAATCACAAAGCAGCATTACATTTAAAGGCAAATTGGGAGTCATATGGTAACGCACTACATGAAAAGAAATGCAGTTAAGTTGAAGGGTTTCAATACAGATGGTAACTCTGGACATCATCTTGACTTGACAGATGCCTTACAGCGTAAAACAGCTGCCATTTCGTTCTTCTACGCAGCTGAAAATACCATGTGTATAACAACACACTGTGCTGCATAACTTCTAAGCACAGACTACTTAAAGTGGCTGGTTGACCCAGACAGATCAACATTAAATTAGTTTCCCTAGATAGCGCCAGGATTGCCCATGTGATGTTTTCTTCAGCTAACTCATCTGGTGTTTTGTGGAGGAGCCCATGTACTGGCCCTAGGTGGGAAAGCACATGGCTGACCTTGCAGAACTCTAGAGTGAGCACTGCTCCTTGCAGAATGAAACCTGTTGGAATACACGTTCTTCTTATAGTTAGTATGAGGTGATACAATAGATCTATGGCAGCCATTTCATAGTATGACTGATAGTTGGACATTAGTATCCAATTTGAACCTTGGCTGACCTTTGTACAGGAGGGGACACTACTGCTTGCTTTCAGAAAATGCACAAAACGTGCCTCCTTGCTGATGTTTGTGAAGTGAAGTTTTTTCATTTGGTGTTTGAATACAAAGGAATAGAGAGAATGCACAACAGCATTTGACAGCGCCTGTGACTGACTTCAGGTAGACTTCAGCTAGACTCCCTAGGTAGTGCTGGAACCTTGGTCAGCTTTCAGCCTGGCTAATGCTAGGCTTGTTGTCTTGCTTCTGTGATGTACTCTGCAGAGAATGCTACCACTTAGAGAATGCTGCCTCTTCAGCCTGACTAATCTGGCTGCACCAGCAAGCTGGTATCATTTACAGCTGTAGCAGGCTTTTTCTGTTCCATTGTAAATCTTTTTGTGCTCTAAAGTGTAAGAAATTACAGACTGAAGGTGTCATGTATTACTTAAAAGCTTCAAACCTTTCTGTTAGTGGGAATATTTGCCATGACTAAGGAGTTAGGATAAGAAGAATAATCACAAAGAGGGAAAGCTCATCTTCTGAGGAGTAGGGTTTACAGCGTTCTCAACTTCCCAGTCATCAAGACTTCTAGCTACGAGGATCATTGAACAACTGTGGGATTGTATATTTTGTGGTCTACTTATTCTTCCAAGTTCCTAAGCATAAGGTAAAAAACAAGGTAAAGACAATGATTTGCTAATGAATCCTATTTTCTGCTTTTGATGTCTGCTGCTGTGTTGGACCCCTTAGTGGAAAGAACATGAAGAACTTTTAAAAGATGCTCTTGACTCCTGTGATGTGGGGATTAGGATGGGGAGCAGTTCTTTTGCCTAATTTATATTCTTACTTGACTCCTGGAGCTTATTTAAAATGTTTTTGGCATGCTAACTGGGAGTTTTTAGTACTAGGTTGTATCATTACAGTGTAACAAGACTGAATCTGAGCTGCCAGAATCCTGATCACTAATTTCTTGCGCTGTGCAGGTGTTTTGATCATATACGTGTTCCTTTGGGCATTGTACTAGGTATGTGAGGTAATGGTTTGCATAGTACCGGTTTATGTGCCTGGTTTCTTATGACCTACAGTAAAATGGAATATAGGGTTCTTTTTTTTTTTTTTTTTTTTTTCTACTCACTTTTGTTCACTTCTATAGGTTCTTTCAGAGGAATAGACAATTATAGTCAACTGTTGTCTGGCTTTACTGAGAATGCCAGGTCTTGAGAGTTATTTTATTGGAGGCATTCAAGTTTGAACTGAGCCTTAGTTATCTGCAGCTGAAATGTTTTGAACTTTTTCCTGGCAGACTTATTGCTTACTGTGCTATAGATATAATAGATACTGAATCAGCATATAGACTATTGTGTTCTTAAACTTTGGTTATTTTCCTTCTTGTGGCTTTTTTCACCTGCAAAGGCCTTTTTTTACTGGATTCCAAAATTAGAAACAGTAAAACTGGATTTGCTGGTTGTGGTCCTGTTGCTATGTTCTCTGTATAGAAATACCAATTTAGCACACAATACAAAAGTTACCTCTCCTCACTGAGGAGCTAAGTGAGGCTTGATCTTGAAATACCTCTGTTTCTGAAGACTGCAGCTGGGTGTTATGGTAGTCTTCCATAAATAACTACCAAAAATAATATCTGTAGACCTCTAGCAGTCACAAAGGAATTCCAAAAGTATTAATACAAAGCCATTATATTGAATTTTTTTTAAAATAATTATATACACTCATTAATTCTTCTGTCTCAAATACCTTTTCCCACTAACTAAGCTCTCCTGAGCAAGAACTTCTTGCTTATGTAGCTAGATCTCTTTTCCTGAATTACTTTGTATCTTTCTGTGGGCAAGTAGATGTTCCATAAATCTGACTGGAGAAAGGAGCTGTTTTAAAAGCTTAGTAGTTAAGTTACTTCTGTAATCATGTGGATACTACTGCTTTTCCTGAAACTGGCATTGTCGTCTCCCACAATGAGAGTTAAAATACTGAATGCTCTGTATCAAGCATTGAGTTTTACCAGTTAGTGTGTTTTTTCCTTAATGTTAACAAATACAGGTTCTCCTAAACGGCATTTGTCTTGTCTCCTTAAAATAATTACAGAAGCCGGCCAGAAAAGAAGCGTGTCATCATAGAATCATAGAATAGTTTGGGTTGGAAAGGACCTTTTAAAGGTCATCTAGCCTAATAGGTCATCTGTATGCTATATATACTGAAAACTGATTGGTCTGTATTAAGGATCTAAATGCTCTTGAGAAGACTCTTGGTTCCATGCACCTTTTAACTAAAAATTGTTTAAAGGTTTTTGTCTTAAGTCTTTACTTAAACAGTAGCATTTTACATTTACCTCTTGAGGCATGGCTGTGAGTCTTCATGCCACATGTCTTATGACTCTATCTCTCTTGTCTTTTCAGTGAATGATAGTGTCTAGAAAGGGTATGTCCCTTCAGGAGAGAGGTGCCAATGTCCAACCGGCCTAATAACAATCCAGGGGGGTCACTGCGACGTTCACAGAGGAACACTGCTGGGGCCCAGCCACAAGACGACGCAGTAGGAGGAAGGTATGACTGTTATCTGTGAGTGTGTTTTAATGTGTAAGATGTAATGTAAATTGATGTGATTTAATTAGAGAAGTTTCCCACCCTTCAATCCAAGCAGTGAAACCTGATTAAAATGTTTTTGCCCCTGAAATGCTATCTATACTGTTATTGCATGGGGTGAAAACATGGATAACTCACTGTCATGCACGTTCACCTAGAATAGCAGTAGCAGATCTATGGGGGAAAAGTGTAACTGAGCTATATTCCACAGATCACAGGTAGTAACAAATTCCTTCCCCCTCTCCTTTCCCTGACATCAAAAATATCAGAGAACGGACGGACAGGGAGACTCTGGTGTGTGAAATCTGGGAAAAATCTGTGTCCCTTTTAGAGAACTGAATAACTGGGGTCTCTCTGTTCCCTTCTACTGCATGTTAATTGTGTGCAGCTTTTGAATAATTCAAGACCAAAACATTTACCATTCTGTAATATACTTGTACTAGTGAGCAAGTGGACTCGGTAGTATTTGTTCTGTAAGTGGTTCCCTCTACAATGCAGAATAAAGAAGATCCTTGAAACTTTTCTGTGGATGCTGACTGTATAATTATTGCTGTGTCCTTTAAGGAATTAGGAGTCATCATCTGAGTGAGTGAAGCCTGTATGGATAAGTCTTTCTTTAATTTTGTTAAAATATTAGCCTAATGAAGAAAGCTTATAGTATCACGGTAGGCAGCATCTGTCTGTGTTCTGCTTCCTCAGAGGTGTTACTGGTACAGTTGTTTGAATATGTGTATCTTGGGCTTGGGTTTTCTGGTATAAGAGAATTAAAATATTGCAGGTCAGTGGCACAAAGTAAAAAGATTTTTACTATGAAGGAAAGAGGCTATAACATATAAAGAAGACGAGGTATATTTCTTACTAGTATGAAGTCTGAGAACAAGGTCACTATTGAATGGATAAAAGAGGCTAGCTGTTCAAAGGAACATTAGGGGAATCATTCATTTTGCAAAATGCAGCTTCATTTTTTTCTAAACTAGTCTCTGCTGTATAAATGGAAAAGCAGATGATAAACACGAGGCTTCTGTAGCATAAGGAGGGGGAAGTTGCTTCCTTATGTAGCTGTTTATTTTGCAAGCTAGAATTGTTTTTGGACAATACTCCTTCTTTAAATGAGGCATGGTGAGCCCTTCGTTCCATTCTCTGGTATCTCTACATCTGAATGGATGTTTAAGTTAGATATCGTCCTACCAACTCTTTCCTCTTACACTGAACCTGACCCTGGGGTGAATAACCCTCTCCCTAGAATAAAGAACTAGGGGCAAGTTATTTGGGCATGGCGTTGGGGATTCTTCTTCAGATATCTACTTTTTATTCAGATTTTGTAGCAGGATGCCAGGGAGAAGCTCTACCATGAGTTAGACAAATTGAAGAATTTCAGGGGTAGCACTGTTTTCTTGTAAGAAAGTTACTTATCTGGTGTTTTGGTGCATTGTGATGTTACCTATGGTATTGCACAATGATTCAAGATGCCACTTGTCTTAAATGACTGGACCTCTTCAACCCCCTCACCAAATCTGTGTCAGACTTCCTAAGCAAGAGTGTATTGCACTCGTGAACTATGTTAGACCTTTATTGGAACCAAAGCTCTTTGCTTAAGTAAAGAGGATGGAAGCTTACAGTACTCTTTGAAAATGCAGGCTCTTTAGAACAGGACCTCCCCTGCCTTTCTGTCTCTGAACAAGCACTTGGGCTGGCAAAGCATATAAAAAGGTCTGGATAAAGCTTGCTGGTTAATATAAACTTTATAATGAATGCAGTTTCTCTTACTGTCTTCTGTATGTCCTCTTTAGTAAGCTGCTGGGCAGAAATGGCTATTGTACAAGGAACAATGTAAACAGATCTATTGAGTCCTTGAAAAATTTGTAGATGAAATGGAAAGAGACAGGCTCTCAGATAACAGTCACTTTTTCTCTGGTTGCCTGTCTTAAGACACAAACCTCAGGACTCATCCTTCCATGCATGTAGGATGCAGTGGGATAGTATGTTTTAGCTCTGCTGCTGAATAGTACATAGAATGGTCTAGAATTCACAGCTTGATGTATCTTCTTCATTATGCCTTGCTGTGCTCTGCTGATAGCCACTGCTTTGGCTGCTATATTTAAAGAAAAAAAAAAAACCAAACAAAAAGCAAACAAAACCCCCCCACAACCAAACACACCTTTTCTCACATTTGGGTGTTGTGTTTTTTTTTTTTTTTTTTGGACACTTGAGACACTAACTTACTTCCAGTCTCTTTCTCGCATTTGTCATCTGTAAAGTGAAACTCTTCAATTTCAGCTGTAAAATCATTTAAACGGAACAAACCGTGGAAAGACCAGTTTCAATAATATGCTCATATTGTGCAAATAACTGTGAACTTAGGATTCATCTGTGTTAGTATTTTAGTTGGAGTTGGGAATGTTCTTTGGAAGCAAATCTGTCATCGTCGCCTGCTCTGCTTTGGCTACCATCATGTAATGGTCTTGGAGCACTTGAATTGGAATCTTTTTGGATGAAACTAAACTGGAAGTTGTGCTCTAGGAGAGCCGTTCATGCATCCTGGTCACTTGTGGTTGTAATCTGGTCGGCTTGGAAGTAGGAATCATCGAAATGCGTAGATGGTGGATGTTGGTCCTCAATGGCAAGTATCTTGCTTTACAAAGTTTCTTCTGTTGATCTGCACTACTTGTTGAGGTAGTTGTACAGATAGTATGAGATTTTATTCAGCCACTTTATTAGATCCACACATTTCCTAACAAAAACAAAACAGACTCAATATACAACCTCCCCTACCCCCACACAAACAAAAAACCCCTAGTATTGTAGAGGGAATTAAGCAGTAATGTGAGTCTGTAGGGGGTTGGTGCTTCATGCCTAAAATTAGCTGCAAAGTTTATAAGCAGATTTAAGGGCCACACCTTCTAAAGTGTTGGAGAAGGTTACCTCACTTTGGTCATAGATATGCAATCATAACCCTTCAAGCAAGGACAAGTTTTGATACTGTCTGAACTTGTGTACTTGATTACATTTCTGCTTTGTATACATAGCTTTCTAAATGCTGGAAATGCAACATCTTTTTTCTTAAAGCTTTCTTGTGGCTAAGGTGCATGCATTTTCAAAATACAGATTAACTGACAAAAACTTGGAGAGTTTGTGCAGTTTGGCACTCATACTGTAATTTCAGACTTTGATGTGAAGTTCACTAATCTAATGTAAGTGAGTGGTTGTGTAGTCATTGGTAGCGTAGCCAAATGGCTTTGTAATAGCCTTAACTTGTTCTCTGTCTCTTGTGCTCTGACTGGAGTGAACATTACTATAGACTTCAGTTGAGGAAGGTGTTAAAAAGGAGAGAGGCTGGAGAATGGTATAATTCTAAGCTGAAATGCTAATGCATGTCTTTCTCTAGTCTTTGACCCTTTTGCAGCTTAAAGGTCTGTTGTTAAAACTTTATCAGTTAAACTTGCTGAGCGGCTACTGTTCACTTGCATGAAGACTTTGGAAATTCTGAACTCCTCTCTGGTCTAGTATGTAAAACACACTCGTGTGACATACGATACGGGCAGATTTGGCTTGACCTGGAAGCAACAATGCAAGCCCATTTTCCTCTAGACTGGGCTTATTTGATATCACCCTAATAACATTAATACTTGCAGTCAAAATGAGTGGGGGAAGTCTGTGAATGTTTTCTCCTGGAGTTTTACTAGCAATTTCACACTCAACAGAGTAACTTGAAATGAGCTTTGAGTGTTTGATTTTTACAGTTGCCTTTGTTTAAAAAACAAAAAAACCCCAACTGAACAAAAAACAACCCAATGACACTAGGCTCACAGACAGTGTAGAAAAATTTGTGCAGCATAAATTGAAAGTAAACTTAACATCTATGATGTGTGCTTTTCTATAAAAGAGGCAAGGGATGTGTGTTTGAAAACCGATGTATGAACTGGTGAGTTGTCATCCCCCCCTCCCCCCCGTGCATGCATGTAACCAAACCAGCCTTGGTGAAGTTGGACTAATGTGATTTTTCACTTTCTGTTGTCAGTAGAGATGTTGAAATAACTGTGCTTTGGATGACTTTCTGCTCTTGTAGATATTATAGTTCTTACTGGCTTTACTACCAGACTGAAAAGTATTCGGCGTTATCCTCGCAACTTAGGAAGGTGCCATCGTGACAGTAATTCTAATTGTACAGCATGAACCCTTGTCTGAACTATCTCTTCCAACACTTTCAATTGAAGGATGACTCTTTGCAATTTGTAAGGAAGCAATAACATGATACTAAAGCTTCCATTTGCATCAGTAAATCGAAGAGTGGGAAGCAGATGTGTTAATGAGAGCGCTCTTCATGGGGGCAGGAGGAGGGGGTGTAGAAGTTACCTACTGTCACTTTCTTAACTCTGTATCTACATTGTCACCATGTGTGTTGAAGAATTGTGCCCTTGTAGCTTAAGTTCCAGTGACACCATAGTATTTACTTTGAATGGGAACAATTTGGTAGTGATACTGTAAGGCACACAATGAGATCTTTTCTGAAACTGGTGCAGTTGACTGTTCCTTTCAGTTGTGAGCGATGTTTCAGTATATTGGTATGGAGTAAGGGAAGTGGTCCTATGTACTAGAAATATTTACTAGTGCTGCAAAGAGGGTTTTTTGGTTTTAGTGGTATGAAATGATAGTGGCGCTTACCTTTTAATTTGTGTATTGTCACTCTCCTGAAATCTAGGAACAGCAGTATTTAAGTAGGATATCAATTTGACATAAATGACTGCTATGCTGTTGCAGTTGTGTATGAAAGTATGATACTTTATACAGATTTTAAGTTTTCGGAATACAATATATACATTTTCTTGTGCACTTGAGACTGAAGGCTAAATGAGAAATAAGAGATCCTTGTTAGCTGTGTAGAAGACATTGGTAGAAGCAGAATCTGAAAAACAATTTGGGCTGACCTTTTTCAAGTACTAAAGCAAGAGGAATGCTTTTGTCAGTTATACTACTTTTGTTCTGAACAGGATTTGTTTTTTAGACCAGTCTTGATAATATGTTAACTGTTAAGATCTTATGCGAGACTTGTGTAAAAACTAAATTTAATGTTTGAATTGGTGGGGAAGACAGGTGGAGTATTTCTGAGGAGAGAAAGTAGGGTTTTTCACACATTTCATCTGTGGTATTACTTTTTAAAAAAAAATAATCTAACTTTTGACAGAAGTAAGAGTGTTTACTTTTGTATAATTCATATTTGGAAGCATATAATACCTTACTCTTAGCTGCTCAGGAGCATGACTTAGATGAAACACTTTGTTTATTAACTAACTTGAAAAGATACGGCTTTTTTCATATGCACAGAGTAACTCTTTGAGGACGGGTTCTAGTTGGTTCTTTATTATGGTTCTGCTAAGGAAGGCTAATGGCTGGCAGTTTCCTCAAGCTTGTTTTTATATAAACACTGCAAAGTAAATGGTGGGTCACTTGTCAACTTCTGTACCTGTGTTACTCTAAACTGAGTGTTTGCCTGTGAATTAAAATGTGTATCAGCAGACAGCTTTGCTCAGTTGACTGAAGCCTTGGAGTGGGTTATGAAACTGTCCTTAAGTTGGGGGCAGTGGGGAGAGAAAGGAAAAAAAATAATCCAACAACAAAAAAACCCCACAAACCAAAACAACACTTGAAGGTGCAGCAAGTGTTCAGTCTTCCTGGATCTGCCCCTGCGAATGGAAATGGACAAACACAAGCTCATAAATACTTAGCTTATCATTTTTCATCATTAATGAGGAACTTAGTCTAGCAACAAGTATTTTGAGAGGCTGTTTGTTTAAATGAAGCTTCTGAATGAATGATATATTAATGTAAAAGAATGAAGAACTTGTAGCTGGGTAGGTTGTGAGTTAGAAGCCTGGAATTATGAGCAAAAGTACAGGTAGCTTACAACCTTTAACAACAATCAATCTTCCAGCTGCCTATGTACCTTTCATAGCACTTAGTTCTCCAAGCGTTACTCTTTTTGTTTCTAGTTCATCAGACTACTCTAACTACGTTTGTATCTAAGTTAACTTTTAATAAGACCTTAAACAAGCTGTCACAACCTTAATATGAATAGGGACAATGATACTTGTTAGTTGGTGTATGGTTAAAGTTTTTTTTTAACTTAGTCCTGCAGTCTCTCCAAATTGTCAGTCTTCTTGCCATTGTATAAATCTTAAGAGAAGGGGAGTTAATGTCATGCTCCTTTAAACTGACATGCTACTGCATGTACAGTTGCTATTGTCTTGTGTACCTTCTCTTTGCAACACATGCAAGGTGAGTGATTAAACTCAAAGAATGAGAAGTGAGAGCACAGTAGGTCTTTCAAAAAAAAAAAAATCCTCATCAGTTTTGACTTCCCATTTGTTATGTTTTTAGTGTAACCTTTCTGCTCTGGCTATGAGTGTTATTTCTACTAATAGTTTGATGGATAAAGAAAATAAAGCAAACACAAATAGTCTGCACAATACAGTATTCATGATCCCTAGGTTATGGTTGTAGCTTTATTGATCCACATAAATTGGACATTGATCTGAAATTATGTTTGTAAAACTTAAGAACCTGAAGGGTTTAAAAGTGGAAGGGAGGGAAGTCTGGAACAAGTGGAAACTCTTCAGTGCATGATTCAAGTACTGGATGTTTTGATGCATTGCTTCAGCCATGTTTTAGTTGAAAAGATCTTCAGTTATTTGTGTTCTGTGAATACTTAAAGCACTAAGTTGAATCTAGTTCTAATTAAAGCAAAACAAAAATCTTTAATGGAAAATAACCTTTTAAAATATACTTCAGAATAAATGAACCCTGATCAGTTAGCTTACATAAAAAATGAGATTCCTGCCAAGTGTAAATTATGTAATAACTTCTGTTAATTCCCATAATAAAAATATTTCAAGGGGAAAATTAAACTTCATGTCTTAATCTTCTGTTGGGAAAAGGAAAATCGAAACACTCAGATTTAAGTGAAATGTTCCCAAGTTTACCTTGATGGAGTTTGCTATTGTGAGCTAAAGATATAACTGTTTTATTTAACTGTATTTTGATAGTAAAAATGATTTCTTCTAGTATGAGAAATAAAAACAAATTGCTGGAGAATGGACAAGATGCTGTTAATTTAATCTTTTCAGACTGTTATGCTCTTAGAAAGATGAGCCACAAAGTGTTTTGAATGTGTGCTGTCTAGGTGCATTCATCTGTGTAACTGACTAAATGAGAATACTTTGGAAGAAACCAGAGGAAGGAAAGTTATCAAGAAAAACAGTTATATTACTGAAGTTTTACCATTCTGACTCTGTAAGCAAATTATCATGTAGTTATCACTTAGGTGATTAGACTTGGTACATTTTTCTGACTGAGGTTTATGTTTAGGTTTGTGTTAAAATCCTTAAGAGGATGGTGAACCTTTCTGGTCAATAGCAGGCTTAGCTCTGCCTTTGCTACTAGATCTCTGTCATTTGGTTGGAAGAAGCTATTTGAAAGCTTGTGGAACTCTTCTACCTCCTCTACTTACTCTTTTGGCCTAAACTTTTTAATGTTTGGGGTCATGGGTCAGAGCAGGACACTAAAATCTGAAGTCTATGTTTCTCTACTTCCACCATATGATTCAAAGATGTTTGCATAGCTCAACTCAAAGGACTAGATAGCCTAGATTAATAGCATATAAGCATGTAATCAGCAGTTCTTTAACTTTGAAACATTGCTTCTTCCAGCATTAATACTAGACTAGTTTGAGGTTTCATAAAGGTTAATGGTGCTTGGAGTTTCTGTATAGGTAGGATATGAGCAGTAGAGTTTTCCTGGTGACAGATGAGTCAAAAGTGTGTTTTATCCAGGGAAGTACAAGTGAGAGGTCTCTTGCCTTAGCAATTATTTATACTGTGCTGCTTTACAGGCTGATAAGCTGTCTCTTCTGAGTCTTGCAGGTGGTAATTCTCATGGGTTTTGAAAATAGACATGGAATTTGTGAAGATGTAACTTAAGTCTTAAATTTTATCTATGGTATAGTATGATCTTGTCCTTCAGTCAGAGCTCATACAATAAACCATTTCTTGCACGCAGCTGAAAGCTGCTTGCAAGACATAACTTTTAGCTTATCTCTGTGAAACTTATTCCTTTCTATGATATCACAGGTTTCGTGTCTCATCTGACTGCCTTCATCGGTAGCGTGCATTTCTTCATTCCTCTTACGTCAGCTGTTACCAGACAACTCTCAATCCTTTGAATTGGTGGATCTGCAGCCAGAAAATAACTGTCAGGGCTGAGCTTTCCTACTGAGTGGAACTGGTTGCATTCCCATTCCAAGTGTTTGATTTTCTTAAACTGAAGAGCAAAGAGTCAGACTTGTAAACGCTCGTAACTGGATAAAGTCTTAATGCCTAGAATCTTGAGGTTGATGGGTATACATCTATTTCTGTCTTTGACAGGTGCTCTAGTCTTATGTCTTGCTGTGCTAGCCTAATGGTTAAGTGAATAACTCAGTAATCTTGTATGCCAGAAAAATTTGAATTTATCTGCATAGCTCAGGTACGAGAAAATGTTTTATTAATTTAAAATGACAAAATAATTGTATGCTTTACAAAACAGTTACAGTGGTATTGATTTGTAACCGCATCAGATGACTCTTCTGAAATGTTGCTTTAATATTAGGGGTTGATATGGAAGCTGTAAATTAATATTTGTAAATGGTCCAAAAAATAAATAATAATTCAACCTACAGGTTTGTATCTGTATCTTGGAATCCTGATAGCTTTCTGTTTTGACTTTCTGCTGACAGGTCACATTTAGGGCAGGCAAAACATAAGGCACATAGCCCTCCTGAGAATAGAAAATCTATTTCAAAGACACCCAAAGTGCAGTCTAATACTACTTCTGAGCAGTCCAAGGGACACTTTTCTAAAAGGTAATTGTGCTTCATATTCGTATGTTAACCAGTGTTATCTGCGCTTCACAACTGTGTATAATACATCTAATTATACAGGCTTCTTATCAAATGTGTGACTAAGAGAATTTAATTAATCTAGGTATTGCATTCAGTGGATATATTTCAGTGTTTCCCATTCTGTTTGTTTTGTGTGGTGGTTTGGTTTTTTGGGTGGGTTGTTTTGTTTTGTTTTTTTTTTTTAAATTCACCAACTAAGAGCATTCCATCAGCGATGGGGAGGAACTGATTTCTGCATAATTAGTCCTGGAATACTTGCAAGGTCTTTCTCCCCTTTTCCTGCTTCATGTTGGGGGAAGATTGCCCAAGGAGTTCTGAGCAGTGTCCAATATTAATTGAAATGTAATAATCTAAAGTATGCCTGTGTTCAGGGTAATCATCTCGGTCATGCTTTGTCTGCTCTTCATATGCTTCTGCTATATACACACTGGAACAGTTTTCTGTCATGTATAAGAAAATTTTGCCATTTTCTTCTGTGATTCATTACCTCAATTTCAAGATTGATGAAAAACTATCCTTTCATTAAGAGCCTTCCTTGAACTAGAATCCAGTTATGACTAGTTATGCATTACTGAACCCTCCTTACTCACTTGTGGAACTTAAATTCTCAAACATTTAGATAATAGCTTTATGGCTTGAATTTTTTTCTTTTTAATCAGTTTGACATATGTATTTAAAAAAAAAAAATCAGATAGTAAAATCTATCCAAGTTACCTCATATATATCTCTTTAAAAAAATTGACGTACCATGCTTTTATTTTGCAGTTTATTTTAGTTTTCATGCTAGCACAGATTTGCAAAATGACTGTTACACAAGCATGCTTTTTTCTTGTTTTAATGTAAACTTAATAACTAACAGTGTTTCTTACCTGCAGTTTCCTTATTATTAGAGAATGCTGACATTTATCTTGCAAAACCGTTGCAACTGTGAGGTTTCTTGAGTTCAATACTGATGCTGTTCCTGCTTGCTTCTACAGAGGCTGTAGTTCATCTGCTGTTTTAATACCAGAAGAAGAAGATCCAGAGAGAGTCAATACTTCAGAAAAGCAAAAAACGGGGCAAGTGCCTAAGAAAGACAATTCTCGAGGAGTTAAACGCAGTGCTAGTCCAGATTACAGGAGGACCAATTCTCCTAGCTCTGCTAAAAAACCCAAAGCACTTCAACACACTGAAACTTCCTTGGAAACTAACAAGCCACATACTAAAACTAAGAGAAGACACTTAGACCAAGAACAGCCGAAGTCTACACAATTGCCATCAACAAGCAAGACTCACACCAGAAAGGGTGGAGCTGCTGGTAGCTCCCGAAGTCAGAAAAGGAAAAGGACAGAGAATCTGTCTTGTATAAAGAGTGGTTCAGCAGTTGAATCAACTGGCGCTGAAGAAAAGTCAGCAAAACTCTCCAAGCTGGCTTCAAAATCGGTGACCTCAGCCAAAGCTGGGTGTAGCACCATCACTGATTCTTCTTCTTCAGCTTCTACATCGTCCTCCTCCTCTTCTGCTGTTGCCTCTGCTTCTTCTACTGTTCCTCAGGGTGCCAGAGTGAAACAGGGAAAGGACCAGAATAAGGCTAGACGTTCCCGTTCTGCATCCAGCCCCAGTCCAAGAAGAAGTAGCAGGGACAAAGAACCGAGTAAAACAAGTGGCTCTTCGAAGTTTGACTGGGCTGCTCGATTCAGCCCAAAGGTCAGTCTGCCCAAAACAAAACTGTCTCTACCAGGCTCTTCCAAGTCAGAGACATCAAAACCTGGACCTTCAGGACTACAGGCTAAGCTAGCAAGTAAGTTGTGCTTTTGTGGAAGAATAAGCATGTATGTTTTAAAAATCAAGTCTTCTAAACAAATACTTCGATTGTTTTCAGGCTTCTTGGTATCTTCTTAGAGAAATCAACAGTGTGTTCTGCCAAACTTTTAAGTAAAGCCATGACTGAAACTGTATTTACAGCTAAAGCAAATGATTTAAGTACAGTCAGTGTTCTATAACTTTAAGTTGCTTTTCTGTCTTGCAAATCAATTTTAAAAATAATATATGCAAAATAGTTGGATGTTGTGATGGGGACATACCTTATAAAACTCTCTTCATTATATTCTTCCTGTCAGATGTGTTTTCTCATTTTCTTACGCTTTCTGTCCTGAAGTGGGAATGTTAAATGCTGGAAAAAAGTAGATAATACGTGGTTTCTTGTTTCAAGCCCACTTTCCTAATTTTTCCTTATTGTGAGAATCTCTGATGTTACTTTAAGAACAGTGATCTTTTAAACCTAGTGTACCTAGTGCCTGGGGTGTTAGTCACTTTATCTTTTAAATTGTTCCTACAAAATACGTTGCTTCTCTGCTGAATTTGAATACAAGGTACTTGGACTTTGTCACTAAGAAATATAGGCTGTCGCCAAGCAGAACACCTGCTTCCTAGTGTGCAGATATGCTTGTAGCTCTGCCTTGAACAAAACTTCTTTTGAAATGTGTTATGCTGCCTTTGTGTACTGTATGATTTACTTATAGCATGTATTCTCTACAACTTGATTTAAGAAGTTGGATTCCTAAGCTTGCTTACTGTTGTTCCTTTACCTAGACGTGATCACAAGTAGCCTGTCCCAACTGGAGCATGTCTATAGATAATACTAATGCAGGAAATATGTGAAATAAACAAGAGCAACTGGATGTCTTCCTGTATAATCAAAATAGATTTAATTGACCTAACAGGCTTGTTTTGGATAACTTGCATGACTGGAGTATTGATTCTGGAATGACCTAACCTAATTGAGGAAGAATGGCATTGGGTAAGGGAAGCAGAGTTTTATCTACCTGCTCCATGGTTCAAGACTTACTGGGTGATGAATTCCAGAGTAAAAACTGAATTTGCACAGGGTGGAGTGAGGAGAAAGTGGCTAGGAATCAGGCAAGAATGGGACTGACCAACAAGTTATTAGCAAAGTCTGTCCTTGTTACACGCAACTTTTTAGCAATGACGAAAAGCAACAGGGAGGAGAAAGACTTTGCCTCCAACAGGTGAACAAAGAGAAGATGAAGGCAGAGGGCAATTTATGTGACAAGTTACAAAACTTCAGCAAGGAGTGAGAAGTGGAAGGGTGGGATAGCACAATGCAAGGGGGGTGTGTGTGTTGAGTAGCTTGAAAAACAGCATTGAGAATATGAGCCTACACTGTCTTCATAAAGAACGTACTGAGAAAGCCAGCTTGACTAGCTTTAGCTCTTTCAAGAACCTTTTTTGCAAAAAGATAAACTTAAGTTGAACTAAGACATTCAAGTGTATGACACAAAACCAAGTAGGTATGGGTGTGTATGTATAAAAAGTCACTGATAAGGGGCAGAAAGCATGGTGAGAGACATTTCTAGACTCAGTAGAAGTTAAAGTTACTTTCTCTAGACGGTGTCCTAATGAGGGTGGGAGGGGGAAGTACTAACAGATGATACTAAGAAGTCTAAAATGTCTAATGCCTCTTTATTTTACTGTAGATTACAGCAAAACTTACTCCAATGGTGGTTATATTGAACATCCTTCGCCTGGGTTGGGGCAGCCTCTGGTATCAATACAGGCTGGGGGATGAAGGGTTTGAGAGCAGCCTTGCTGAGAAGGACTTGGGGGTACTGATGGTTGAAAAGCTGGACGTGAGCCAAAAATGTGCGCTCACAGCCCAGAAAGCCAACCGCATCCTGGGCTGCATCAAATGAAGCATGGCCAGCAGGTCAAGGGAGGTGATTCTGCACCTCTACTCTGCTCTTGTGAGACCCCACCTGGAGTACTGCATCCAACTCTGGGAACCCCAACATAAGAATGACATGGACCTGTTGGAGGAGGTCCAGAGGAAGGCCACGAAGATGATCAGAGGGCTGAAACACCTCTCTTTTGAAGATGGGCTGAAAGATTTGGGGTTATTCAGCCTGGAGAAGAAAAGGCTCTGGGGACACCTTATAGCAGCCTTCCAGTATCTGAAAGGAGGCTAGTAAGAAAGATAAGGAAAAACTTCTTAGCAGGGCCTGTTGTGATAGGACAAGGTGTAATGGCTTTAAACTAAAAGAGGGTAGGTTTAGACTAGATATAAGGAAGAAATTTTTTATACTGAGGGTGCTGACACACTGGAACAGGTTGCCCAGAGAGGTGGCAGATGCCTCATCCCTGGAAACATTCAAGGTCAGGTTGGACGGGGCTCTGAGCAACCTGATCTAGTTGAAGATGTCCCTGCTCATTGCAGGGAGGTTGGGACCTTTAAAGGTCGTCTAATCCTTCCAACCCAAACTATTCTATGATCATAGTAAGTGATTATACTGAATATTGCTAAGATTAAGAACTCAACTTAGAGTAGAAGAAAAGTGTTGAACTTTATGATATTTTCAGATAGTCTCAGCCTTTCAAGTAGTGCATTAGAGCTCTGACAACAGATAGAAGTGATCTTGGAGTCAATAGTAACTATTGTTAGCTTAGCCCTTTCTTAAAAGAAGAGAAAATAATTTGTCTGTCATACAGCTTCACAAACCTGAAAATACTGGGACGTATTTGAAGTATACATTTTGGATAATGCTGAGAAGTATCAAGAAAATATTAAGAAAATGTCCAGTGTAGAATTTTAAGGAAGAGTGGGTAAACTCAAACTTGTTTTCTGTAACAAGCTACTACCCTTAGAGGGTAAAGGAGCAGAAGTAGGTGATTTTTCACACAAATATTAACACCCCTAAAGCTTTCTAAAGCAGTAAGGCAAACAGTGATCTAGATTAAATTATTGAGGTGTACACGCCTCTGCCTGGAAACATGTTCTTTGGAATCATAGTAATCCTGTGTAGAAAGTGAAGGCTAAAACTCAGTGGGCCTGTATAGGGGTATAATATGAAACAGATGTTTGAAGGAGTTTGAAATAGGGCTTATAGAACTAGTGGGAAATAAACAAAAAACAAACATGCAAAAGTAACTCTATAAGGAGCTCTGGAAACTTCAGGAAAAATGATGGGGGGGAGTGGTTCTAGGAAGAAAAGTGGGAGGAGAGGGGAGATTATTCTGGCTAACATACAGTCGGTCATGTCAATATAAATGCAGTGCTGTTCACTTCTCAGTATTGCAGTTCAGGAAGTACAAGAAGAATTATTAATAGTTGTGATCTTTGAAGGAAAAACTAGGAGAGCAGAGCTGGCCTACTCTACTAAAGAGAAGAATGAAGAGACATATGGTTGCCATCTTTGCAGAAGCTTTTCACATATTGGGAGTGGAATACCCTGAGTTTTCTTGCCCAGTGCTCACTGGATAATTAATAGGTGTTAAATGCAGCCAAGGTGACTTTCAGAGTCTTCAGCTATACAGCAGTCTGTGTAACTAAGCAGTGACATCCCTGAATAACAGCTATAGAACTTCTTGGAAGAATAAGAATAGACTAGACTAAAGTTTTTCACCTCTATTTCTGTAGCAAATTATTTCTTGACAGGGGAAAAAAAGCAAGTTTCTTGTTTTGCTCTCTCGAATTGACTATTTTCACATCCTTTTTAAGCCCTATATTTTTGTGGGGGCTTTTTAAATGTTGCGAATCAGGTCATCTCACTGGTTATGTAACAACATAAAACCAAGCTTAATTATGTCTCCATTATTAGGGAAATCTCTGCTGCCCTTTGTGTAGTGTCTCATGGCTCTTAAGTAGGAAGAAACTGGCAATAATGGCTGGGACAGTGCTGAGAGTAGGGTAGCTGTCCCTGACTGAGAAGCCTCTTCCTAATACTTTAAGATTTGGGGGCTGGAGAGGTTATTGGGGTACTGTGAAAAGCCACATGAAGGTGAACATGGAGCCTGAATGGTGTGTAACTCCTGGCTTCAAGGGATTTAACAGACATGAGGGAGAAAAGAATCTGAAAATAGCTCTGAATTAGTTTATTTGGGATCGTGGGCGACTGCTGTCTGTGTGATGGTTGTTAGAGCCTTAGAGTTATGGACCTGGGACTGAGGAAATAAGATGACTGGTTTGGAGATACTTGGTTTAATTGTGGTGATGGACTGTGTGGGGCTATAATCAAGAGCTGGGGATGTTTGGGTTGGTACTGAGGGAGGGGAATAGTGGAGTATTAGAATGACAGAAAGTCATCTTTATTGCGTGAGGAGGAGAGCAGCCCAACACAGGAGCCAATCTGAAGTCTAAACTTCCAATCCTTACAAGTAAATCTCTACTGATTATCTTTCTGAACTGCAAATAAAGGGCTTTCCAGGTTACGGACTGTGAAAGTTTGGCTAACTTTGTTTTGGCTTGGGTGATACACTCAGACTTATTATAAGTGAATGCAGTACAGCAATCAAACTTGTTACTTTCATGCAACAAAAAATGACTTTTTTTAAAAAAAAAAAAAAAACCTGACCAGTAAACACACTTAAATGTGAAGATGTTCTTAACATTTTTTTTTTTTTAATTTGATTTCTGTTAGGCTGTGCTGTTTCATGTTTAGCCTGTTTGGGTCTATATTCCTTCAGAGTCGTTAACATGAGTGTTTGGCATGCAAATAGGATGATGTTAGGGCATAAGCAATATATGTTTATCATAAGGAAACTTATGCTTCTGCTTTAATTCTGAAATTTACATCCGAAGTTTTTGCAGTTGCTGAAAATTAGGTTTAAGTAGTTCATGTTCTTTTGGTCCATCTCCGTTCATAACTTTTACTAGCTCTTTGAAACAGATGTCTTGATGATAGCTCTGTATCTTACAGAAACAGTGCTAGATAAACAACTTGTGGAGATGAACACCAAACCAATTCCCCTGAAAGCCCTTGCTCTCTGTCTATGGCAGTATGACTGGTGCTTTCCTTCTTCAGGCAGCCACAGGGCATCTCTAATCCTGTCTCTGTGAATGCTGGTTGTGCCCTGTTTAGCTGTGAAGGCTTGAGGCTATTAGCCTCCTACAGCTCCTATAGATAGAGGACTAATACTCAGTTGGTAGGGCATGCTGGCAGTGTGTTAAGGGGGAGATCAAATCTTAAGGACAGTGTGAGTGAAAGGAAGAAGTTTCAGTCCTATACTGATGAAATTAGCAGTCCTGAGCTTATGGTATTGGGAAGACTCAAAGGATTTGCAGAAGATGCAGGTGGTAAGATTGACTTAAGAAGCCTTCTTAAGCAACGATCTTTAAGGACAGAGAGTGGCGTTGAACAGCAGGAAGGGAACAAGCTCTGAAAAGTCTTTCATTGCTTCCTTTTTAGTCTTTGAAATTAATAGAGGGAGGTGGAGGCTCATATGTGCCCTGGTAGATACATCAGAGGTAGAGAAATAAAGACTTGAGAAAAGAGAAACATGCAAAAAGATCTTACAAGTAGAACATTCTTCCCGAGCAGCTGGAGAAAATGAGCTTGCATTCTTCGGTGTGCTTAGGCTGTGATGTATTCTGTAGCTCATCCACCAAGCGGTAACTGGGTAACTCTGTACATTCTCTAAAACCCTCTTACTAATGTAACTCAGTTTAGAAAGGGCTCAGCTAATTTAATGCCTCTTACAGAAAAGGACAACCCATTTCACAGCTTCGTTGCCCTACTGCTTCATGGTGTCTGTGCTCATCTGACCCATGTTAAGCAAGCTCAGCACACCAAACTGGCAGAATACTGACAGAACAAGACAGTGTGTTATCAGGTGTGCGTTTGTGCATCTTGGGATGGGTTTGGGGACAATAAGACGGGAGTGAGTGTACCATACTGTTAAACTAAGCTAGCTCTGCTGTTCTGTAAAACCTTTGCCCTTAGCAGAAATCCTATTTTGATTCAGGTTAAGTCAATCTTACTTCACTTACAGAGGTTGAGTGGTGTCTCCTTGATAGCCTATTACTAAGCTGATATGAAGTTACTTAATATTTAGGTCTGACTACTTGAAAATGAGTACCCACAGATTTGTAGTAAGTGGTGTGCTGACGTAAAGAATTAAAATGTATTTGTATATTTTTCCAGTGAACTCTAATGTAACAGGGTGATTAAATTATTCCTCTAAACATAAAGCAAAAGTACATCTCACTTTGAATTTCACCATAATGTTATAGGTACTGAGTAGCCTACTTTTTCCATATATATAATATGAACTCAGAGTGGTAAACAGCTTTTATCTGTGGAGTAATACAGTGCTAAACCTAGTGCCAGTTAAAGTGCGAATTTTCTATTGTAAAATGTAACCAGCTATGAGGGAGTTCTGTCCTATCTCTGAACTTCTGGTACTTGAGAAGCTTAGGTAGCTATGGCATGGGATCCTGCTACAACTGTTCCAAATTGGCTTTGTTTGTCACTTTATAACAGTTTATAACACACTCCTCTTCCTTCCCTCTCCCTCTTCCCCTGCGAGTGTCTGACTGTATGTAAATAGGGTTAGAGTCATCGTGTATTTCTGTTGTAGAAACTGCAACTTAAATTTTTGGTTTGAAAGCATACGTAGTAAAAATGCTGCTGCTTTTCTGAATATTTGAAAAAGTTACATATTTTGTTCTATATTTACAGACCATCTGAAAATTCAAGTGGCTGGCCTGTTACAGTTCAGTGCTTGGTGGCTGTTAAATACAGAACCTTGTTGTTTTCTTAAGGTTGCCAAATTTCTTGAGTTAGTTGGCCAGGTGTGTGGTAACTAAACTGCCTGCAACTTAACAGCGAACAGCATTGTGTTCCGGGGTCAAATACAGTACAGTGTTTGGAAGGTAGACTATTGACCAGGTCAATAATAGCTTTTCAGATCACTGTTCCTTTTCTGTTAACTATGCAGCTTCTGACTGGATATTTATCACTTTATCCCTCAGTACCACAACTCAGCATTCCTGGAATGTTTTAGGATTAAGGAAGTAGACAGGAGGCAGTTTAATAGGTACTGTGCTCAAAAACATTACACATTTAAGTATGTTTTATTTTGGCTTTGTTGCCAGAAGAGGGAGCAGTGATCTAACTTTCTCATCTTTTCAAAATTATTTACGTCTGTTCTAGTAATAGTATGCCCAAATCTATATGTTATGGGGTTCTCTTATTTTATTTATTGTAGAGGCAGAGGGGACGGAAATGTAAAGCTGGGCCTGATAAGGAGTTTTCATTTTTGATACTTTAATTATCAGCCTTCTGGTTTGGAAGCTGTTATGGGATATCAGCCTGATAGCAAGCTTGCTGATCATCTGAGAATGTTGTATTCCATGGGGGTTTTTTTGTGTTTAAGATTTACCTGGTTCTGTGGTGGGATGTGTCATCAGAACAACGGCTTCATAACCTAGAGCAAATTAGTATCAGTTAGGTCAGTCTTCAACAGTGCAAATACTGCCAAATAAAGAACTTGAGAACTCGTTTTCCAAAGCTGTGAAGATATGGCTGGTTATTTGCCCCAAGGAAGACCTTGTGGTAGGGGTTGAAGGGATGTAGTTGAAATAAGAACACAAATAATACGTATGAGAGAGCTCAGCATTGGCAGTGCTTGACTCCTGGAGAGGAGCATGGTTTTGATTTAAGGCAGTTATTCTTAAGCCATACTAATGTGAATAAAACTGACTAAAAATTATGATTTGGCTAGTGAAGAAGATTAAGTTTGCACAGATTTACTCAGAGGTGGGTGAAAACAGATGCAACCACCACTGCCCTCTCCCCCCCTCCCCCCCCCAAATGTAACTTCTTTTTTTCTCTTTGTCTAAAGCTAAAGTATCTTCTTTTAAGTGTTTTGAACATCAGCATGTGGAAATAATAAATTTGTATCCCATAATGTGATATATGTTTAGCATGAAACTTACAAGCTTTTTTATAACTGCAGTGTGTAGGTTAGGAAAAGGTGTCTAGGTAACAACTTGGAGTTTAGTATTACTTAATTCAAAATAATGAGTAGAAGTAAATATCTGAACCTTTCTTTTACTGGTATAGCGGTTCAGTGTAAGGTGACTAAAAGCTGATGTGGGCTTATTGTGGTTCTTATGTAGCAGCTGTTCTTCTACATAGAAGTTTCCTGTACACAGCAGTTTCATTTCTTTGTAGAACTGCTGTGCATTTAAAGAATGATTTACTCTCAATTCTTTACATATCACATAGGTCTAAGAAAATCTACAAAGAAGCGCAGTGAATCACCACCTGCTGAGCTCCCCAGTTTGCGGCGGAGCACACGGCAAAAGACCACGGGCTCCTGTGCTAGTACCAGGTAAAACTTAAGATAATGAAACGTAATCACTGCAGTGGGTTCATATTAATGTCATTTTCACGCATGAAAACTGGCCTTGTCTATCTCTTACTTTGCTGTTGTAGAAGTAGCTGTAGCTTTTCAGGCCCGCTGGGTTACTCTGTACACCAGTGTCATGGATAGCACATAGAATTTGTCGCCATCAGACCTTCAATAAGTCCCTCAGCTGTGGGAGTAGAGGGAAAGAAACACCCAAACCCAATCTCACAAATTTAAGTAATCCTTTCCTTAGGGAGGTGTTGTTTTGAAAAGATACTAAACACAGAGTGCTAAACTACTGTCAATCATGAATAATTAAACAGATGGCTGTTTTGAAAAATAAAGGACTTCATGGTACCACACAGGAGTCTGTTTTAATAGTTTACATTGTTAAGCTGACTCAGCTTGTCAGTAGCTGCATCTCAGTACTTAATATACTTTGATGCAGGGGAAAATTAGTACTGAATTAATAATTTTAAACAGCTGGTAGGTTAAATGGGAGGGGAGAGTAAATGTGTCCTGTGATACAAAAATCTTTTGTAGTTGCATATATTCTGAAGGTAGACTTCTGAAGCCTTAATAAGCTTTATTTTTTTTTTATGTCTAGACTGCATTTAGTAGTTTCAGCACAACTTCTTTTCCATCTTCCATGAAAAGCTTCTGAAGTCTGATTCTGTTGTCAAGTGTGCATTTGAATTTGACTGTTTTCTTTGTAGGCATATATATTTGTAGTGGTGATAACAGTACTGTTTAAAAAAGCAAATTTAAAAAGGCTTGTGCCCTCAAACTTGTTCTGACACTGAAAACAGAGTTGAACATAGGAGTGCTCTGTATGCTTTCAGTAGTTCAGAACTTCCTTTTAAAGATAGTTACTCTATCATTGAACTTCCCAAACGTGTATGTGATTTGTAACCAAAAGTCACTTTCGTCTTGCTCGTTTTGACTATTATAGGCAGTAGACTGCCTTGTCTTGAAGGGTATAATGTAAGGACTTAGCTATAACGCATTAGTATAAACAAATCACTGCCATGGTGTGGGGCAAAGATGTTAAAGAAGAGTTAAGATAATTTTGTTAAGACTGATTCTTATGTGAGTCTCTTAGTTTGTGCAACTTTGTGGTAGTGATCTACATAAATGTTATGTGTTTTTGAGTGGTCTCACACTAATAAATCACTTGTCTTAGTTCATAAGGTCTGAAACTTTGTTTTTTGGATCTCTAGTCGTCGAGGCTCTGGCCTGGGCAAAAGAGGAGCAGCTGAAGCTCGCCGACAGGAGAAGATGGCTGATCCTGACAACAACCAGGATGGAGTTAACTCTTCAGCTGCACGTACAGATGAGGCTCCCCAGGGAGCTGCAGGTAAGACGAAATTCCAACTGAAGCGTTTTTAGTATAGCTGCTGATATAAACTTCTTTACATATAAAATAATTAAAAGGTTTAAGTTCTGGGGAGAAATTATTTAAGCTGGTAAATAATTCTGGAAGATTTTTGAGTGTTAGGGACCTTATCTTTTGAATCTGATCTCTTGGATATCTGGTACGTGTTTCAGTTACGATTTTTTTTTTTTGGAGTCTCCAAACTATGTCCAATAAAGTAGACTTTAGTTTTCAGGCCTTTAC
>VFFE01007128.1:1673357-1697296 GCA_008921705.1 Burhinus oedicnemus | reverse complement strand
AAAAAAAAAAAAAAAAAAAAACTAATGACCTTGTAGTTAACGATGTAAGGATATGAAACAATCCATGCTGTTGGGGAAGAGGCTGGAGAATGCCAAGAGCAACAGCTGTGGTCTCATGTAACTCTTGAGGACACAGTGATTCTTTCAGAGAAATGATAGCTATGGTGCATGAGTCCTTTTGGTTGGAGACTGGAGGAAAAAGAAGTCATCCTTAAGTTATTTTGTTGGAATACAACCGTTTTGAACACTTGTAGAATTACTGTCTCTTGTAGGAATAAATTATTTTAGTGTTACAGAATTTGAGTTTATTTTAAAGGTGAAATGTTTGTCTTAATGTACTTGCATAATAAGGAAACTCACCTTAAACCAGAATTGAAATATGTGAACTTGGGAAGTGTAGGGTTTGGTGAGTAGGAACTCCAGCTTTCTGGGCTTTAATAGGGGAGGCAGGTCAAATACCCAGGGTCTTTTGGTGTTTATTCATTAGAGATTTGTGTGTTGGAATTTTTGTTTTTCTTTTTAAGTGTGTTCACATAAACAAATAACCAGATGATTACACAAATGAAAACACAAAAATTACAAGAAACCTTTATTCAGTGACTCCTCTGGCTGTATTTGGCTGCCCGTAGTAGAAGGGTGACAGCAAGCAAAACCCCTTTCTGGATGTGGTAGTCACTTTGTCCTTTCAATTAAAATAGAGACCCCCTCTCAGAGAGATCATTCTTCCCTTGTGGCCCCCTCATTATGGGATGGAACCTTTCTTTAATTCTTGAGGAAAGAGCTGGCAGATGCCTCCTAAACTGAGGGACAGGTATGCATATGAATGTGGTGGATGGAAACGTGTTACTTTATTTTTGAATTTGGACAGACGACTAAGCGATGTTCTAAAGAGAAAAAGATTGCCAAAACGAGGGCCACGGAGACCAAAATACTCTCCTCCAAGAGATGATGACAAAGTAGACAATCAAGGTAAATAATTCTTAAAATGTGATACTCTCTCCTTTTAAATTTAAAAGTAAGCTTACAGGCTGTGAAAAGTGCTATCTGTAATAAACCTGTTGATACTCTTAATTTTGTCTTTGCTTCCTTCAGCTAAAAGCCCTACAACTACTCAATCTCCTAAATCTTCCTTCTTGGCAAGTTTAAATCCCAAAACATGGGGAAGATTAAGCACACAGTCCAACAGTAATAATATTGAGCCAGCGCGAACAGCAGGAGTAAGTGGTCTTGCAAGGGCTGCTTCCAAGGATACTATTTCCAATAACAGGTACACACACAAAAAAATCAAAATACTTCTAATACGGTGTTGACTTTGAGGTGCAGCTACTTTCTTATGATAAGCCATCAGGTGATTAAGTAGCACCTATCAAAAGAAGTTTGAGCTTAACCACTGTTAAAATAACTCTGGAAGAAGAATCAATAAATTAAGGTAGAGAAAATAACCTCTTAGTAGTTTAAAGTAGCATGCTGGGGAAAAATTGGAGAATTGGGAAAAATGGTGCAAGAACTAATCTGTAGAGAATAGAGTTTTACTGTGTTTGGAGTTTGGGAAGGGGTTTTTGTCTGTGACTGCTGTTGAACGTGGGGAAAATGATACTCTGGCTGTGTTTACTTGTAATATCGGAGTATGCAAACACTAAGTGTGGCTGAATGTCTTTTTTGTGCTTCTTTACAGAGAAAAAATCAAGGGCTGGATTAAGGAGCAAGCCCATAAATTTGTAGAACGTTATTTTAGTTCTGAAAACATGGATGGAAGCAATCCTGCACTAAACGTATTGCAGAGACTTTGCACTGCAACCGAACAACTCAACCTCCAGGTTAGAAATGGCAGATTTACTTGGTTTAGGGGTGCAAATGGAAGCTGTAGAAATATTTAGGAGGAAGTTAAAGGAAAGCTGACCATTTTAGACAGTATGACCAGTATTTTAGGCATAGTTTTTGTTGTCTTAAATGTTAATACAGTGTTTCTTAACTTGCAATGGTTTGCTTGGGATTTTTTTTTTTTTTTTTTTAGTATTAGTATATAAGCTCTGACACATATCAGTTACAATAAATGACTAGTATTAACAAGGATATTCTTGATTCCTGGCAATGTGTCACTTCCATAGCATTTTATTTCAGACTTAAAAATTCTACAGTTAAGTGTTAGGGATTGATTTTTATACCTAAAGAACACCACAGTTTATAATAAGAACTTTGGGAGTGAGAGGGAGGACAAGATGGAAGTAGCATTTTGTTGAAAGGATAGAAGAAATACAGATTGGGACGAATCTACTAGCATCTCAAGAACTTGAGCCTTGCTTCTCAGACAGTTGTGATCCCTAATAGATGGTCTAAGCCTGTAAGTTCTAAGGTAGCTAAACAGCTGAGTTAAGGTCTGTGCTTTGATCTAAGCAATCCTTAAAATATGAAACTTTTCCTCCTCCTCTTTCCCACGCAGATGTCATGTAAAATATGTGCCAAACTGAGTTGGTTTTTTTTATTTCTTTCTTAAAAAATAAAATATTCTGGTTGGAGCTCATCTCTACATTGCTTGAGACAGAAACGGGACCTTGCATTTGTCTTGAAGTGGGGAAAATGTAGATGTTACCTGTAATGTCTCCTCTTGAATAGAGAAATTGCTTATCCTCAGATTATTTGATGTGTCTCTTCTTGTATTGAGTTAATATACACTCCAGACTTTCCCTTCTTTCCCCTCCCTTTAGAGCTATTCCATGCAGTAGCAGGAAGAATAGTATTTCTTAAGCCCTTAATACCTGGTTAGTGAAATACTACCTTCATGTTTTTCAGGTCGATGGTGGAACAGAGTGCCTTGTAGAAATCCGTAGCATTGTCTCGGAGTCTGACGTCTCCTCATTTGAAATCCAGCATAGTGGGTTTGTTAAACAACTGCTGCTTTATTTGACATCTAAAAGTGAGAAAGATGCTGTAAGCAGGGATATCAGATTGAAAAGATTTCTTCATGTATTTTTTTCTTCTCCAGTAAGTTTTCATGTTTATTGTTTTGTCATTCTTAGTTGTCTGTCTCTCAAATTGCATTTATTTGACCATCTGAGAGGTTCAGGAATGACCTTGACTTAAAGAATGGAGTACAGAAGGAATGTTTTGTTTATGCCTAAGCTGTGTAACACTACCACTTTCACGTGGTTCTGTGTCTTTACAGGTCATAAACTTTAGAATACCCTGTAATTACAGAAAAATCCGCACAACAGTGGAAAAAAAAATTCCAAAACGGCCAATTGTTTTGAGTCTTCAGCAACTTTAAAGTTGTTCCTGGCTTTTGAGAAGTTGATATAGAGATTTGGATAGTGAGCTTATCACTTGTTCTCTTTAGTCCTGAATACTGCAAGAAACTAGGTATTCCTGTTTTTAAGGAAGACATTTGAAGTGGAAGAGAGGAACGTAGATAACTGCAACTTCCATGAAGCTTACTGCTCATGGTTAAGGGTGAATGCTTAAAATCTGTAGGGGTGTTTGGTTGGGAGCAGGAGAGAAAAGTGCATTCTTTGAAATAGGTCTTTCATAAACTTGTTATGTGTCATCTAGTCATCCTGATACTGCTGTTACTTTAAGTGAGAGAGCAGTGATTCTTGATTTCTGTTTTTTGTGTGTGTGTTTTTGAAAATTTTTTTAATTTTTTTTTTTTTGAAACAACTTGTGGTATAAATTGTTTAAGATGGATTAATTTGAGCACTTAACTAAAAGACTGGCATGTATTTCAGCTTCCTGGAGAAGAACCCCTTGGAAGATTAGAGCCATTAGAAAATGCACCTTTGTTGGCGTTAGTCCATAAAATGAACAATTGCCTCAGTCAGATGGAACAGTTTCCTGTCAAAGTGCATGACTTCCCAAGTGGAAATGGAACAGGGAGCAGGTAAGGATTAATGCTCAGGTAACTGTTTTGTTGGAAGCTTTCGTTTTCCAAAACTTGTTTCAATGCTAAAAGTTCCAAGAGGTAATGGAAACTTCTGACTCTATTAAAGACAAAAGCAATTACACAGTTGTCACTTTTTCTTCAGTGGAAGATTGAATATTTAACCAAATGTTTGCTTACCATCTTGAAACTTCTCTCACTTAGATTGGGGATGGATGTGTAATTTTAAATGCAATCTCAAATTTAAGCTTTAAAAATTGTCTTCCTTGTCCCCGTGTAACAAACACTGGACAGAAATAATCTGTTTATTGCTGAGATGCTGATATCTTTCAGTAAAGTAATTAAACTGCTGAGTGTATTGCAATGCTAAACTTTGTTATTCAGATAGGTTCTGATCTCTAGGATGGTAATGGATTGAGTGATAATGGTTGGCTGTCAGCATAGTTTAAAATAACTGTAGACCTGCCCTGTGTCTTAAGACAGATTAAGTTTGGAATCCAACTTGTTATTTGTGTTTTAAGTAACAAATTTCAGTGACTGAAGACCTATTTCTACAATTTCTTTTCTGTACTTTTCATTAATAAATCAACACTATTTTTCATTCAGTGTATAGTGGTTAGTAAGTCTATTTCAGTATAAGTTACATACAGGTTTTGAAAGTATTTTGTGCTGCTGGCTAAAAGCTCAGTTTGGTTATAGACACATTCTGCATATTCTGTGTAGAAATTAGGAGGGGGAGGAGCATTGAAAATGAAGCTTTGGAAACTACTCCTAGAGTTTGAAATGCCAAAATCTTCTGTCTCTCAGGTAGTAAAATAGTGTGGATTGATTATTGTCACTATTTTGACACAACATCCACTACAGTACATGTATTATAGCCTCAGACTATAGCATTAATCTAACTTACATTAAAATTCAGTACTTGTTTTTTGTGGAACTGTTAGAATCCATGGGAATGAATGCAATGCACAGATTTCTAATACTTGAAGGAATTAATTGTCTTCATACTGGCTCTTGCAAATAGTATGTGCTCTGTAATCTTACAATGCATCCTGATATGTGCTATTTCTGTAAAAAGTGGAGTATCTACAGAAGTCATAAAGCCGCTTATCATAGAAGCAAAATTCTGGTATTCTTTTTGATAGAAAATTAAACATGGAAAGTCAGGCTACTGCAGCGTTGTTTGACTGCTAGTCTTACTGTAGATTATGTCAGTGAGGATTTTGAGGCTTAAGACTCGTAGTCTTTCACTAGCACCTGGAAATAGAAGCAGCCCAAGGTAAGAGGTTTGTTTAAAAATGGCTAGCTTGAGTATTGATAGTTTGGTGAGATGGCACATGTATATAAATTATACTTAGAAAAAACAGAGGAGCTTTCAGGTTGTCTCTTTATGTCCTGATCAAAAAACATACAAATGGATACTTGTGTTTTCCATCCCCGATTCTGATCCTTATTGCACTGCAGGTAAACACAGCTCTAAATCTCATGTGGCGTCAGCTGACCTGAACAACTTCAGACCTTAAAGATGGTCAGTACAGGCCATATTGTAATCAGACCGCAGACTGAACTTTCTCTTAATCGAAGTAGCTTCCATTAGAAATCAGATTTTGTCCAGCTTGGATTCTGGTGTTCTTGTAGAATAAAATTTTTGATCTGTTCATCCAAATTTTAATAGTTCATTTTTAGAGAAATAGACTGAAGAAATAATACCCTGAACCAAGTGAGTTTGTAAATGCATGTATAAGCCTATTTGAATGCATTTTTAATACAATTACGGTTATTAGATTCTTTGTGTAGCAACTTTTTTCACAAATTATTTTGAGTTTTTCTCTTAACAGAGGATCCCAAGCTTTAAAATTCTTCAATACACATCAGTTAAAATGTCAACTGCAAAGGCATCCAGACTGTGCTAATGTGAAACAGTGGAAAGGTGGACCTGTGAAGATTGATCCTCTGGCTTTGGTACAAGCCATTGAAAGATACCTTGTAGTTAGAGGTATGTGTATATGCATGTTATATAGTCACACGTGTTTTGCTTTTTGGGACGGTCACTCCTGTCAGCAGTGTAGAGTATGCTAAAAACAAAAACAAACAAACAAAAAAACCCCCACCACAAACAAACAACCCCCCCCCCAAAAAAAAAAAAACCAAAAAAAAAAAACCCAAAAAAAACCCCCAAAACCAAAAAAACCCCACCCAACCAAAAAAAACCAACCCAAACAAAGAACAACGAAAAAAAAACCAAAACCCCACCCAAATCCATGAGGATTATACTGAAGAGAAATGGGAGATACCTATAAATGTATCTTGCTCACAGGGGAGGAGACTAAGGCTGCAGAGAATCTTCTCTTTTCTGGGACAAACGGTTTCCTGTTGTAAACAGTTCAGTTTAAGTATTAACAGAAGTATGATCTAGTTGACTGTCAGATTGGCTGTAACCTGGCATTTTTGACCCCACATGTTGATACTGAAATTTGTTCTAACGTGTCTGAACCTTACTTTTTTTAAACTGATGTATCTTGGAACTGTTTTAAACAGTGGAGTTTATAAAAGTCATAGTACAAAAGCATTGCTACATTTCATGTAAAAACAAATGAGGATGTCTTTCTCTTCTGGCCTCAGGCTATGGAAGAGTTAGAGAAGATGACGAGGATAGTGATGATGATGGGTCAGATGAAGAAATAGATGAATCTTTGGTAAGCTTTTGCTCTGGGGGTAAGAGGAGGGAACAGTATGGAGAGAGTCTTAAAGAAAAGTTAGCAACCAGTTTCTTAACGTGTATGGTTTTTTTGTTTTGCTCAGGCTGCTCAATTCTTAAATTCAGGGAATGTGAGACATAGACTACAGTTTTACATTGGAGATCACTTACTGCCATACAATATGACTGTGTATCAAGCAGTTAGGCAGTACAGTTTGCAAGCTGAGGAGGAGAGGGAGTCTACAGATGATGAAAGCAACCCATTAGGAAGAGCTGGGATTTGGACAAAAACACATACAATTTGGTAAGTTGGCTAGAGAAATCAGAGGACAACGTCTCCAGTTTCCTAGATGCATATACCTAAAGAAAATGGGAATATAGCTGTCCTACCCATCTCCTCTCCCCTCCCGCCTCCAAAACTGTGAAGCTTTGAATTTCCTGATGTGCTTGAGATACTTAAATCGTAGTAAGAATTCGTTGCTAGCTACTGACGTTCTTTCTAGCTCATCAGTAAAGCTGATGAACAAGAAGTGGGGAATCTTAAATGATACCTGCTAGATTGAGGGAAATCAGTGTTAGGTAACTAACCACAAACAATAGAGAATGTGTCTGCAGTCTACAAATAATGGTCAGCTTCATACTGGTTTTCATAGTTGATTGCCGTGCAGGTATATGTATTTTCTGGCCATACTTTGCAAGGAGCAGTATTGACCTATCTATCACTGTGCCAAACATTTTAACGTTCAGCAGTATCTTTTTCTTTCTAATATTTAAATATGTTATGCAAAAGCAACAACAACAACAAGAAACCACTTTGTTTTTTTGTTTATACCTTCTGCTTCTCTTCTTCTAGTTCATGGAGCTGGAGGGTCCCCATTTTTTCTCTCCCATGACATACTTTGGTTCTGAGGCCTAGCTATAAAGGCTGGATCATATCCAAATGCATTGTTCTTGTCTTTCTGCTTTTAACTGTCATTCAAGTAAAATTCTGGTAATCAAAGAACTCACACTTTTATAACTGCATTTGTTTCCATGTATGTTAGTGTTTCACAAACATATTTTCAACTTTTAATTACTTTTTAGGTACAAACCTGTGCGAGAGGATGAAGATGGTAGTAAGGACTGTGTTGGTGGTAAAAGAGGAAGAGCACAAACTGCTCCCACGAAAACCTCTCCTAGAAATTCTAAAAAGCACGATGAGTTGTGGCATGGTGAGTGTGTTACCTTGCTAATATGTTAGATTTCTGACATTTCTGAAAGGATGGGGAGGAAGAGTGTTTAGAGACACCATAGTGTTTCTTTTAAAGCAAGCATAGTATGAGAAAAGTAAGCATATATTAATGTATGTATTAAAACTAAAAAATAAGATACTTACTGAATTGTCTTAACTAAACTGTTGTACTTAAGTGAATGCCACAACTAATACTACCTAGGCTCCTAATAATTAAATCCTGGAGAGACTTCTAATTCATTTGTTTTGATAACATACTCTTTTTACCTGCTAGATGGTGTATGCCCTTCGGTATTAAATCCTCTAGAAGTTTACCTCATATCTACTCCACCTGAAAACATAACATTTGAAGATCCCTCATTAGATGTTATTCTTCTTTTGAGAGTTTTACATGCTATCAGTCGATACTGGTATTACTTGTATGATGTGAGTAGAGCACTTTTTAAATCACTTTCATATTTGATACAGACAACTCTGTCCTGAAACACCTTAAAACAGCCTTCTTCCCCTTGTCTGCCACCCCCACCCCCTGCCCCCAAGACAGAATAATGCAAATAGTATCATCTTCCCCTACCTATTTCTCTTAACTTCTGGTAAGGCGAAGGCTATAAATTCTTACAGTCAATCATATTTCCATGCTTTGCCTTCCTTAAGTTCAAAAAGCAACATTATTCATGAAAAGAAAATTAATAGTAAAAATCTCGTGAGTCTTTCATGGCTTAGGCTCTGTCTGACCAAAACGACAATGAAAATTGTTTGGTTTTTTTTTTTTTCTTGTGACAATACGCAAATTAGAAGCATAAAAAGCCCTTTTAACAAAGGCTTGGTATTTCTTCCAGCACTTATTTCACTAGAAGTATGTTGTTTTTATTTAACACAGAATGCAATCTGCAAGGAGATAATTCCAACCTCAGAGTTTATCAACAGTAAACTGACAGCAAAAGCAAACAGGCAGCTTCAGGATCCTTTGGTAATTATGACAGGAAACATACCAACTTGGCTGACAGAACTTGGAAAAACATGGTATGAATGACTTATTTCTAAATTGAGTTCAGTAGGCCTCCTGGCTGGGCAGCCCAGGTGTATTTTATGTTGAAGGCTTTTGAAAGTGTGGGGGGAGAGTAAAATGTAGTCATAGAAGTCCGGCTAAGTTACACAGTGATACTTGGATGAATGTTTGCATCTGTATCACGTAGTTTAAACCAATATGGAGGGATAGACTAGCTGCAAAGTTTGGACCATTTTTACAGGAATTTCTGAGCAATTTGAAGTTTTCTTATTGAAATAATAGTACTTGATTATTCAGGGTTTTTTTCTCCTGTTAAACTGCTTAATGTCACTTTTGTCATACCACCACATTTATCTTAGTATATTCAATATGGTACAAAAGAAAATATTTTTATAATTACTGATAAAATATTAGAAATATTTTTTATAAAGCTGTATTCATAGTAATTTGTAGTATCTTGATACAGACTATAAGCTGTAAAACTCTTGGACTTCACGTAATGAGAGATCGGAGTCACTTGGAAGAATCTAAGAATGTCATATTAATTGAAGCAATATTGGTGACAATTGACTGGAAATACGTACTCTAGACAAACTACTTGGCTCTTCATTTTTAAAAATAAGATCTCTAAATTTTTTCATAAATTTTCCAGATAACAAATGATGAGTATGAATGTATATTCTTATCCAAACATCTCTAGCAGTATTTGTTCTGTAAAACTGCCTTTTTACTTAAATGTCAGTGGAGGACTGCACTGTTAACATACATGTGCCTTTGAGAATAGTAGAACTGATAAATTAATAAGTTTCTCTGGTCATCTTTCACTGATCATTTAAAGCGTTTTTTGAAGATGGTAGAAGGTAGAATGATGGTGCTGCTGTAGGCAGGCTCTCATTTTTTTATTTTCTCCCAAATATGGGAGCTTGAAACACCTTCTTAAAAATCTTTGATCTAAATTACATTTACTAATTGTAAAGCAGCTGTGAAGAAGTAAAAGAGTATTTATTTTCTGATATAAACTTTGCATAGCCAAGGCATTCAAGTATTTTGAGCTACTTTTCTGGAAGAGTTAGAAGCTTCTGGAATTTTTTTGTGGTTCCTCATATTAAATTCCATCTCTAGACTTTTGCTTATAAGCATTGTAACTAGAACTAAAGTGTGTTCTGGAAGGCTTCCTTCAGAGGCTGCTTTTGCCACAGCGTTTAATAAAGCACTAATTTCAGGCATACTACATTTCAATTGTGTTTTAAACTAAACTATAGTCATAGATGCTAGTTGGAACCCAGCTAACTAATCCAATGCTCTTTACAGCCCATTTTTCTTTCCATTTGATACCCGTCAAATGCTGTTTTATGTAACTGCTTTTGATCGTGATCGAGCCATGCAAAGACTGCTGGATACTAATCCAGAAATCAATCAATCAGATTCTCAGGATAGCAGAGTGGCACCGCGACTGGACAGGAAAAAAGTAGGTATATCTTTAAAAATTGAATGAATGATCTGTTTATTTTTATATTGTCTTTAAGAATATCATTGTGAGCAAGACTTAATTGTAAAACTTAAGGTTCTGGTACTATACCGATGAAGGGGAGGTTTGTTTCTGTTCATTTAAAAGCCCCGGAGCAGAAAGCAGTGTCTTCTAGAAAGCATAATGTCTTCTAGGTGTCTGCCACTAGGTGGCAGGAAGGGCTAGAGTATGCTATGCTGCATTCTCACACCCTGCTTAGTTTTGAATTGGAGTCTACCTAATTTCTGAAACTATACTCCGAGAATGAACTGTAAGTTTTATGTTACGTGAGTGATGTTTCCATATATTAGCTTGTAAACATCTGTTTTGCTTTATGTAGAATTTCAGAAGAATTCAAGCAATAGGATTTAGACCCTTAAGTGTTACTGGAATAAACAAAAACATTGTTCTTGTATTCTAGGACAGTATTAAGCCTCCCATCACAACATAATAAAGCTAAGCTGTGGCTGTTTTAAACTGAGCGAGTCTTGGGTGTTTGCCTTGAGTCTGTCTTAAATTAAGTTCTGCTGTACGGTGTAGGTCTGCTATATGGTCTTGAATACCTCTGGGGAAAAAATAGCTTCCAACATGTAGAGTCCCAGTGCTGTTGTGGGTTGGTTTTTTTTGTTTGGTGGGGATATTTTGTTGTGTGGGGTTTTTTTGTTTTGGTTGGGTGCTTGTTTTGTTTTGTTTTTGAAACCTGCCACTTTTTCTACTAGAGAATCCACAAGGGTGGGGTGTAAGGTTATTCCTTTAGGTTGCAGGATTTTGGCATCTTTATTCTGTAGTTTCTTCTCCCCATATTAGTTCGAGGTATGTAACATCACAGGGCAACGCTTCTCTACTATATTGTAGTCCTACTGCCAGATTCTTGGCAAGAGTAGTACCTGTTACACTGATACAAATGTGAGGCATTGGCTTTTCATTTTATATCAAACACTTTAATTCTAGTCAGTTCTTATATAGAAGCAAGAATTATTTTATCGAAGTATAAGCTTACAAATTGTTGAACTGTGGAACTATTAGCGTGGGGTGGAAAAACTTGCATAACTAATTTTTTTCCTGTTGTAACTGCCTTGGGAGCTGGGACTTACAGACATAATTTCACTACTTAAAACTTCTCTAATGTGTAGCGCACTGTGAACAGAGATGAGCTGTTGAAACAGGCAGAATCTGTGATGCAGGATCTAGGCAGTTCAAGAGCCATGTTGGAAATCCAGTATGAGAATGAAGTAAGTAATATCAATGCAGTCTAATTTAACCCCTTTTTATTGAAGAATAGTACGAAAAAGCTACAACTTTCCTAGAATGACTTGGTCAGACTCTTGGTCCTTACCATTTCTGGTGCCACAAATTGTATCTATTAATTATCCCTAATCCACTTGGTTGTGACTTTTAGTTGCTACAAGAAACTCTTTCTGATCTACTAAATTTCATAATCGGTCTTATTCTGCAGAGCATGTTTTTTTTCTAACTCTAAGCAAACAGCTGTGTGCATTTCTTCTATTATAGGATCATTAGGTGGTTAACACTTTTATTCCACTGATATGTGGTCTTTCCAGGCTGTCTCAGTTGTGTTGTAAATGTTGGCTCACTGGTTAGGTTCTCTAGATGCTTTTTGCAATGCAGTATTCTTTATAGTCAATAATGTACTATAGTGCTCAGACTAAAGATTTTGATATTCAAACTGACCTAATGGACTCATTTATTTATGTTGTTCCCCCTCCTCTCCCTGCACCCTCCCTCCTCCTGAAGGTTGGCACAGGCCTAGGCCCCACGCTAGAGTTCTATGCACTTGTATCTCAGGAACTGCAGAGAGCAGACTTAGGCCTTTGGAGGGGAGAAGAAGTGACTTTAGCCAATCCAAAAGGTAAATGGTTTACTATCTAAAATATCAATATTGATCTAAGATTGAATTGATTCTAAGTTGACTTCAGTTGTGTGAATGGCTTTGAAAGAGCACCTCAGTTTGTGGTCAGATACTATGCCTCATGATAGTATGTGATTATCTCTGTGTGTTTCTTGTTAATTTTATAAGAAGCTTTAGGTTATGTTTATCTGAGAGCTGCTTTCAAACTTGCATCTGGAATGAAACCAGAAGTGTACCTATTGAACTTTTTTTCCTTCCTCAACAGGAAGCCAGGAAGGTACCAAATATATCCATAACCTTCAAGGCCTTTTTGCACTTCCTTTTGGTAGAACAGCCAAGCCAGCTCACATTGCAAAAGTTAAAATGAAGTTCCGCTTTCTAGGAAAACTAATGGCCAAGGCAATCATGGATTTTAGACTGGTGAGAGGAAAAAAAAAAAGGAAAACGTGATTCTGAAGGGTTAAATGAAAATTCTAGTTCTGACTGTGTTGGGGAAAAAATAGCATGGAATTATTTTCAGCCCTAGCAGTTTGGGTACAGCAAGGAGAAGAGGGATGCAGCTGAGCTTTTGAGGGGGAAAGGGTAGTGTATATTGAAGATCTTTACAGTGGCTTTTGAGACCACAGTGGAAAAAAGGAAAAGCCGTTGCCTGCTATGTGTTGCAGTCTCTCTCCAATGTTCTTTCAAGATCATTTTGGGCTGCTTATTATTCCAGCTACTAGCTTGCTGATTGCTCTAGTGTATATGCAGTCACTTGTATTTTCTCTACTGTAAATTTCTCAGGTAAAAACACTTAGAGACGGTGCTTTGTGTGCCTCAGAACTATGAATTAGTAAATAGTATTCTAGATCTAGTCAAGAGATAAAATAGTAAAAGATAACAGTTTAGAAGACAGTTCAATACTAAAAAACGTTTCGATTTCCAGGTGGACCTTCCTCTTGGACTTCCTTTTTATAAATGGATGCTACGACAGGAAACTTCCTTGACATCGCATGACTTATTCAGTATTGATCCAGTAGTAGCCAAATCAATATATCACCTTGAAGATATTGTAAGACAAAAGAAAAGACTTGAACAGGACAAAACACAGGTGGGAAAGTAACCCTAAGAATGGAAGAGTGCATCTTCACATGTTTGGATTTTATAAAGCAGCCGTGATTGAGTGTATGATAGTGCTTAATACTGATGGTGATAGTGATAATGACTTCATTCTATTAAAAGGAGTAGATTTAACGTTACTAAATCAGTGGCTAGTAATTGTAACGTGGTCTTTTTGTAGTATAGACTAGCATTAGAAATTTATTGTGAGATTCTTCTGTGTGATTAAACGTAGGCTAGAAATGGCTAAAACTGACAGATGTTTGCCTCAGGTAACCTTTTTGTTTTACTTTGAAAAGACTAACCAACTTTAATATCAGAGGAAAAAGAAAAGTCTATCCTTGATTTTTGAACAGTCAAAAGGCTTGGCTTTCTTACTAGCTGGTTTAGTCAAATTTTCAAGTTTTCTTAGATGTGCCTTTTGTGGGTTTTTTCCTCCCCCACTGAAGAGCTGTATGCAGAACTGCTATAAACTGGCTCCATATGTGAGCATACGGGTTCCCTTATAGATACAGAAGAGTCTTAATTTTTCAAGTTTATCCACTCTTAGCTGAAAGTAGTACGATTCACTGTTGCAGAGTTGTGATAAAAGGTCTTTGGCATGCATGCTCTTTCTTGCATCCAGTGTTAATAGATGGTAGGTGGTAATAACCTAATTTATACTCTTAATACATCTGCTTTGTTACTAGTGAAGTTATTGCAAGCTTGTGGGCCTTTGTTCCTCTTCACATCACTGTCTTACTCTCTCTCCTTGATCACCGCTTTTAATTTCCCAACATGAGTGTGAAAAACCTGAAACCTGGTAGATGACAGCTGAAAAATGTCAGTGTGCATGCCAAATAAGAATGCCATTAACTATTTGAAGGAAAAAACCCTGAAGAGCTTTAGCATATAACACACCTTCTGTTGTAGTGGTATTTTCTAAATAAATAATATGCAAGAAGTTAAATTAATTCCAAAATTGCTAGGAAAAGTGTACTGTTACGATAGTTCAAGTTTATCCGTTAAGATAGTTTATTTGGTTTGTCTTGGTTTACTGTTATGTATGAAAAATATAGAAGGAAAGCAGGGAGTACTTGTAACAGTATTATGAGTAATATCCTTATAGAAATGTTTATTTAGTCAAAACTGCTTTAGAGGTCATAACTTTTGGATAAATTAATGTGGATGAATTGTTTTCACTTCCAATTTTTCAGACCAAAGAAAGTCTACAGTATGCATTGGAGGCTCTGACTATGAATGGCTGCTCAGTGGAAGATCTAGGGCTGGACTTCACACTTCCTGGGTTTCCTAATATAGAACTGAAAAAAGGGGGAAAAGATACACCAGTCACTATCCACAATTTAGAGGAGTACCTCAGAGTACGTAAAAGCAAAGCTAGGACTAAAATTTTCTTTATTCTTCCTTGCCATGCTGCTCCCAAGTAGTTTGTTTCCATGTATGTTTCAATTCATTCTTGTGAACTGGGCACAGCAGTAATTTTCCTACTGATTGCTTCTCTTCTGTACCAGTTTATTACTACAGAAAACCGTTTGAATCCTAGTCAGCGCTCCTGACTTGAAAATTTTATAGTACAAAAAAGTCTAGTTTATACATAATGAAATCATCAGAAGTACGTTTTTTTCCATAAAGTGTTGTAGTAAGTGGAGTAATTTGAGCTGTGGACTTTCAGAATCTTTTAACAAGTTCCCACATCTGGGTATGATAATAAATTTGTTTGCAATAGTGGTTGATGAAAACATCAGCTCCGTTGCGAGTCAAAATTAGAACAGTAGTGGGTTTTTTTAAAAACAAAAAACCAAAACAAAATTAACAAAAAACAACCTAAAACCCCAAACAAATAAAACCCAGAAATCATTAGGAAAAAAAAAAGGTAAGGAACAAATAACAAACCAGTGCCATAGTAAGTTGACAATACACCTGCATATTGATTTATACCTATGTCAGAAAGGGGCATAAAACCTAGAAAAACAAAAGGGTCGTACTGTTGAATAAAGGTAGGAAATTCTTTCTGCTTAAGAAGGTGTTAAAGGGAATAGGTTAAAAACAGCCTGGAAAAGAGATGAGGAAAGGCAGGAAGAATGCAATACTATCACATGAAGTCATGAGTGGGATGGAGGTAAGAATGATCAATTGCATCATGAAAAAGCCATTATTCCAGTTCCTAAATAATGCATTTTCTGACAGGTTAGTCTGCTGCCAGTTTTACTCTGAGGACTGTTAAGGTTTTCAAGTGCTGATAAGGAACATATCTGATGTTTTGGTAGAAATGATTTGGTAAGGGACATATAAGCTCCTGGATATCAACTGGGAACTTCACAAAGTTATTCCATACTCCTTACAACTGAATATTGGGCAGTTGCTGTTCATCTTCCAGATTCAAGCTGTTATGCGCATATCCAGTTCTCATATCATTATTTGTTGGAAGCAAATTCTGCCAGTCAAGAATCACTTAAAAAATGAAACATATTTGGATGTAAAGCTGTTTGCAGGCTTACAGATGGGCAATGCCAACAACCATAGTTTGTTAGAAACAGCATTTGCAGCCTCTGTTTACTGAGGAGAGCAGAGCAAGGTTGCTTTCAAGTCTGATATTCACACAGTTTGCAGTCAGTTTTTTTTCTTCTAGGTAACATGTATCAGGTATCTGATATGCTGAGAAAGGCTTGCAGATGTCTCGGATGTCCTGTAGTTGTTCTATTGCAGGCCTCTGGCATTGTAAAGGAGAAGCAGATAACTACAGAAAGCTTGCGTTCTGCTTCTTTCTAAACAACTTTTGAGACTACTTTCTTTAAAGGACGCCACTGCAGTTTTTCTATCCTTGTCTTCACATACCTGCCTTATAGAGGATACTATAGATGCCAGTGATTAGCATTACAGACTTGATGTCAACGAAATGGAGAAGATTTCAGAGAGAAAATTATTGTCCTCTGTATCGCAAGTATGATGAATTGCAATTTAGAAACAGTATATTTAATTTATCAGCTAGCCTGTACAGCTCCCTGTGGGTCAGCTGCCCTGCTCTTGAAAATGTCATTTTCATTAAAATCTTGAGTGTGTGGATTACCATTAAAAGGAGTTTGTAACACTAGAATATCCTACTGTTACCCTTCATGCCTCTCCTGCAGTCATGTCATTCCACCCTCCACCTCCCTTTTTTTTTTTCCTCCAAGGACAGTTCCCACAGGAGCTACCTTTATCAGAAAGTAGAACTATTTCAGCTACCAGTGTAGTGAAAGACTTTATTCTCTGTGTGTGTTTTTGTTTTGTTTTGTGGGTTTTTTTCCTCTCCCTCTTCTCCCCTGTACTGTAAAGAAAGAGGTCAACTTGCTTGTTCCAAATTTGTGGACGAAAAGTTTCCAAAGTGGAGTATCTTGCATAATAATTTGATCTCTTTGAATCCACAAGAATTCAGTGCAGCTTACTTCTGCCACACGCTCCTGGTCATGAAAAGTAATCACAATTCTAAGTCAGCAACTATGGCTAGAATAGCCATAGAATATTCTACATTATAGAATGCAGTAGAACAGCCTTCTGTGCTGCCGGTGCTTCCCAGCTTGCTCTTCAGTATTACAACTTGACATGTGAAAATAGGGGTATATATCTTACCTGAAATCTAATGCCTGACTCTTTTGTAGGAAAACATCCTAATAGGCTTTCATACCTGGGAGCTTTCTGGAACAAGTAACTCTTACTGGGACAGGGTTAAATACTTGCTTCAGGAGTCCAGCAGTATCAATGAGGTTTTAAATCGTATTCAGATGCATGCTTAGATTTCTTTCAAAGCTTTTCCTAGCATTCCTGGTCAGAACTTTTAACACATTTAAAAACTGGTAGCTGGGTGTTGACAACACATCTTTTACAACCAGCCTTCATTTTCTGCTTGAGTTGAGGGTAGCCAAGGCAAGTGTAATCATCAGTAGCGCTAACTGACAAAAGAATCTGAACTTGACACGCAATCTGCCATGCATAATATATTTTTTTAATTTAGTGGAGAAATACTTGCTGCAGTAGATTTAATAGAAATTTGGTCTTGTTTGTGTCATGTCCCCTTCTGTTCCCCCCAGTGATAATTGTTTCAGTATGTGCTGTCCACTTTGGAAGGCGAATTTAATGTTGAGAAAGGTAACTGCAGATACAGAACAAAAAGCACACACAAAAGGCCTAGACTACTGTCTTTTGCCTTACGATTTTTACCAAATACCAGTAACAAAGTTGCTTCTTTTTTTCCCTGTGTATCCTTGTAATAGTAAGCTACCTATATTAACAAAAAGTCTAAAGCTACTTTTTGTAACTGTATATTAGAGAACGGACACATATGTTTCCATTGGGGAAACTAACATAGTACTGACCTAAGGATTTCTGTTCAGTTGCTGAATTTTAAATGGGTATCAGTGTACAGAGAGAACATCCAGGTTAGCCTTCTAAAAATATCTAAGAAATGTTTAGATTTGTTTGAAAATATTTTGCTAAATAGGATCAGTTTAACCAGCTATTCTGAATTCCATGTTTTATCAAAAATAAAGGCAAATAAGTTGTTCAAACTCTGCATGAGTTCCATGCTTAGGGTATTTCAAATATGGGTGGTTTGAACGCTAAACGACTCTTGCGAATTTGCAATGACAGACTACATGAGAAAGTTATAAAGAAAAAAACCCAACAAATTCTGTGTCTTTTGCAGTGCATCAGCGCTGCACTTGCACACATGCAGCAGTATGAGCTTATGAAGTAAGGCAGAATGAGGCATTGCTGTAGAGCAGCTCCATGAATCAAAGTTCAAACTCTGCCACAACTACAGTGAGCATATGGCGAGGCTTTAGTAACATGTTTTTCTGCAGCTGTAGTCTTTTGTCCAGTAGTGATCATTCCACACTTCCTTTGTTCAAATAACTTTTTCTTTCTTTTTTTTTTTTTCTTTCTTTCCTGCAGTTGGTTATATTCTGGGCACTAAATGAAGGTGTTGCCAGACAGTTTGACTCATTCAGAGATGGATTTGAATCAGTCTTCCCCCTCAGTCATCTTCAGTACTTCTATCCTGAGGAGGTTGGTAAACCTGTTTTTACTGATCTTTTATAAAATTGTATCTGTAGGTATGGACAGTCTGAACCTAGGTGTGCACTGGATGTAGTGAAGTTGTGTCAGAGTCTGATTACATTCCCTTTCTGATGTATATTAGTGAAACTTGGTGTCCTTTAAATTGCATACTTTAATATTAAAGTTTTTGTTCGGTGGTCGCTTATTTGATGCTTTTATTATGAACAGCTCCATTTTCTTTAAAATTGAGTGTATCCAGCTTTTCTGAGAAGTACTTAAATTTGTATATGCAGGCTCTTTATACTAGTATGGATACTTAAATAAATTCCTTGTATTGCGGTATCTCTTAGTAGCTGTAAATGTGGATGCTACCTGGATGTTCTATTAAAAAAAAAAAGTATTCAGCTCTTTAACAAAGTTTTAGACGGTAAGAGGACATTCAGGTGAAGGAGTAAAGAATAAGGATAGCTGGTCTTGCCTTGTTCTTGCTACTTACCATATCAATTTCCTTTTAAAATTCTTGCACTTCTAAGTGGACTGAATTGAGACACAATTATGGTTGTCTGGACTGCAAGAGAGAAAGTTTTATTACTCTGTCTTTAGGGAGTTTATTTGAAGACTGTACTTTGAAGGGTTTATTTACCTTCATAAACTTACACCTGTGACTTCATGAAGAAATGCTAAGCATGCTCTGAAGCAGCGTGTTAGCCAAGCCTTTGCATTATTCTTATTCTTGGTGCTTTGCAATGTAAGAGTTTCTTAAAGCTGAGATCTGTAACTGCTCATAGTGATTCTTCTTTGTGCCTGTCTGTTGGCACTACTTGCCAAGAATACCACTACCTTTTTTTCTGCAACAAATTTAAGGCTAGTAAAAATGGCAGATTATTCTAAGTTTCTCCAGTGTTCTACCCAAATTTCTCTGTTCCGTAGTACATGTGATGCTGTTCTTCTGTCTTGTCATTGTTTGGCATGATTTGATGCCTGCTTCTGCTTGGAAATTTTAAAATACAGACACTAGTCTGTTGCTAATCTACTAGTATGGTTGGTCAAAATTAAGCCATAGGAGTAGTGTGAGATGTAAGATATCCTTTCCTTAATAGGATATGCATGTGTGATCTCGTGTTCTGTAGCTGATAGCTATCCAGCCATTTGAACTCTTCTACAAACCATTCCTAAACTATTATAAAGAACTTGTAAAATTCTTTTGCTCTTGAACAGAACAGCTAGATGTGTCAAACCTCTAGTTTTATTGAGATCAGAGCTTTACAACTCCTCGTGTATCCTAGAAAGATGTCTGTAGAAGCTTTTAATGTTTTGTCTGTAGCCTGTCATGTCTGCTTCCCCAAGTGCGTAGAGAGAATAGGCAAAATAAAGTACAAAACTGCTGACAGACCCATCTCTATTGAATGATTATTTTTTTTCTTTCAAAGAAGAGCTGAGAGTTCTAAAAAGCAAGTGTAAACACTCTATTTGTCCTGTTCCCCTACATTTCTTTAAAAATCGTGAGATTTCAAAAAAATTAAGGCATTTTTGGTTCTCCAGTATAAATTGCTTATTAGGATTTGTCTCTGTTCTAGGAGATACATTCAGCATCCCATGTGGTAGTGGATTGTATGCAAAGGCAGATTCAGCAAATGAGGTTGTCACTGGCGTGAAGCTATTGCATTATTGCATTCAAAGAATTTGGGAGGATTGCTTGGGGTGACTGAGGTTGTTTTGTGGCAAGCCATTCCAGAAAATCGAATGCTGTAATAATAGAACGCAGTATTCGTTCTACCTCAAGTACTAAAGGGCAAAATTTCCTTCCTCGTTTTTTAATTTTATAGTTGGAGCAGCTCTTGTGCGGCAGTAAAACGGACACTTGGGATGCAAAGACTTTAATGGAATGTTGCAGGCCAGATCACGGTTATACACATGACAGGTAATATGGTGTTGGTTTTGTTTAAAAATAAATAAATAAAAACACAAACAAAAACAGCCAGATAAAACAAACAAAAAAACCCCAAACTCAAACAGCACTAGAAAAATACGTATTTAAATAATCTCTATATACTGTTATTCAAACTAGAAGGATTATATAGAATGTATTTGAAAAATATTCATACTGCACTGAATATGAACCTGATGCAATTATTTTAACTGTAAACAAAATAATAATAGCTTGCTTTTTTCCCTTCCTTAGTCGAGCAGTGAAGTATCTCTTTGAAATTCTCAGTAGCTTTGATAGTGAGCAGCAAAGACTGTTTCTTCAGTTTGTGACGGGTAGCCCCAGACTGCCTGTAGGAGGTAGGTTTTGTTTATTACATATTGCTTTATATGAAATCAGTATTACTAACGCATTTCAGAATAAGTGGATTATTTCAACATAGGAGAAGATTACTATGTATTTTAGAGGTTCATACTTGTTTGACACTTCTAGTTTCAGAAGTGGCTGGGTAGGCTTCAGGTAGAATTCTCAAACTTTCTGTTACTCTCATAACGTTTCATTCAATTGACTGTCTTCAGGTTTAATTTATGTTACCAGATAACCTACTGGAGGGCAAAAAAACAGTTCAAAACTTAAACAAAACTGAAAACCCTTAATACTGTATTCCGTGGCTAAAGTTGCATGAAGTTATGACAACAACAAAATGATACATTGCTATCTGGAAAAAATAATTGTTTTTTCTAGAAAGGAGACAATACTAGCATAGTGATAAACTTTAATTTCTCCCCCTTTTGAATTTCAGAATTTAGATGAGAAGGCAGTGAGGAAAACTGAGGAATTTGCTGTCTTTGCTAGGGACCATTATAGAATACACATTTTACCATATTCTCAGCTGAACACTTTGCAAGTAAAAACAGAATTTATGCATATGTTCCATTACTTGTGTTCTTTGGTTGTTTGTTTGGTTTTTTTTTCCTAGTTAAAGAACTGACACAAGAAAGAGTTGATTCTTTTTAAAAAAATTATTTAGAGCTCTTTTGGGAGAGATGGTGCAGACAGGATTGATGATTAGGAGTACAAAAACCTTAGCTGGAGTAAAAAAAATATGGTGCAACAGTCAGATAATTTCTGAGAATCTTAGAAAAAGTGTATGAAAACAACACTCTTAAAAATACTGTGATTGGAATAATTTTTTTACACATCCAGAACACAGAATTAACAGTAGATGCGTCTAGCTTATTTCTTTTTATTAATTCATCTTGGGAAAACTAATCTACTGAAAGGATTTTAGGTATTTTTTAGCTTGCTACGTGGCCTAATAAAGCCATATTCTAAACTTTTAAAAACTGAGATTAAGAAGTCAGTTATGAGATGCATGCTTCTGTCACTGTTAGATGTCTACAGTGGTAACTGTGGGTTTTCGAGAGGAACAACCTTATTCTGAATGTTTTTTCTCATTAATAGGCTTTCGAAGTTTGAATCCTCCGTTGACAATTGTACGCAAGACATTTGAGTCTACAGAGAATCCAGATGATTTCTTGCCCTCAGTAATGACTTGTGTGAACTATCTCAAATTGCCGGACTACTCAACTATTGAGATAATGCGTGAAAAACTCTTGATAGCTGCAAGAGAAGGGCAGCAATCATTCCATCTTTCCTGATCACAATGAAAAATGCAATGTCTGCCTGTTACAGCAAAAGAGAAACTCATGATTCTTTTCTAAATATATCACCTGAGTCAAGGAAACGTGTTACGCCTTCTTGTTGTAGAAAAACGGCTTGCAGATTATAAACAAAGACACTTGGTTGATATTCATTAAAGGCCCCTATGGACTTAAAGTGATCAGGCCCTAAAAGTTGTTGTGACAAGGTTTCTTTAGCAAGTTCTTGTTTAAATTATCATTTATTTGATGAGTGAAGTTTTTAACTTGCTTTGCTGTGTGAAATTTAAAAAGGGATGTTTTTCCAGGCTGGAACAATAAATGTCGCTGTGCAGTTTAATACTGGGCTGTGTGTATCCATCTAGCTAAGTCTGAAGTTTTTCCTCCAAAGACAACTTTTGTACATAAGTACAGAAATTAAAATACACCATGTATTTGACGAATCTAGTTTAGTAGACTAGTTCTGTGTACCCTCACCTGCCTCTAATTTTACCCATCCTCATGTATTGTCTGATGTGCAATTCACTTGGTTCTTTTTGTGTGCAACATTCAACAATTGTTATGTTTTGGTTAGCATGGGCATTTAACTGCTCCATGCCTCTTTCTCTGATTAAGATAATTTAAATTTTACTGAAATCAAATATATATTGTCAATATAATTCAGCCTTTGTAACTAGATAGAACCTTTCTTATAGCATAGTTTTACTGTAGTGGTAGGATATAATGGCGACAGCCTTTACCAGTCGACGCTCTAGAGCTGTTTACACAGTGATTCAGGCAGCAAAAGCCTCTTACTAGAGGCTAGGAAGAATTCTTTCTTTCATGTAGTTAAAGTCCAACAGCTTGGGCTGGCCAGTGTGTATTGTGGTAAGGCCAGAGCATTTCGAATTGATGTAAAGTTTTTTAAAAGACAAATTAGTTGTTTCATTCCCTGTTTGAGTAAACAGTTTTCTTGTTCTTGATCTAAGTTCCTGGTTACTTTTGTAGTCTTTTTTTCTCCCCCCCGCCTCCCTTCCCCCCCAGCGCTAGCTTGGAACAAACAGTTCAGCCTTTGTCTTTTGACACAGATAAAGCACCTGTAAGCAATGCTCTGTCCAACTGTTTTATGTGCTGATTTCTCAAATCTGCAATAATTTACTTCATCAGGTTAATGTTTTTACCTGAATATAAATAAAAAAGTTTGCTTCACCTTTTTGTTCATAGTTTTGTACTGTATGCATAAAGTTCAATTGTGTAAATTACTGTAATGCAAGTAAATCATCCTAAAATCTACTTGGCTAACAGCCTGCAACTTGTGGATGATTTACTACTAAAACAAGACCTTTTAAGACCTCCAACTTAGAGGGCAATTTTTTCTTTCTATGTGTTCAAAAAGTGGGCGATTACAAATATTCCTGAGATGTACCTGCTATATAGTCCATCTCTATGAAAATGTGATAGTTACTGACTTTTATTCAACTTTGAGAAATCAAAATTCATTTCAGTGCTTAGAAATTGTTACATTCTGGCTAATCAGGCTAGTATTTCCCCTAAACTAACAATAACAACTTTTCTTTTGTCTAGCTGAAGAACTTGTACTTCCAGAATATGTATTTCAGTACATGTAATGGACATTTTTCCAGTGAACATTCACAGAATTACATGTGGTTGCTCATACCAGTGCCACTGAAATGTAATGCAGATCTGTCATGAACATGAGTAGAATGTGAAATCCTTGCACAAAGAACCTGATAACCGAACAGTTTCTACTACCGCATTAAAACTGAAAGAAGGCGCTTCACACTGTACATATAATAATGGTAGTGCACAGTGCGGCATAGTTTTCATAAAACTTCAAGGCAGTGTTTAAACTATGGACTGGTGTTTAAATTGTTCTGATAACTTGATCAAACTGAGCACAAAAAAGTGTTTATAGTATGTGGATAGCAATTTGTTCATTTTTTAAGGTTCTATATTTTAAAAAAAAACTGACTTGTGTAAAAAAAAAAAAAAGTAAGAAAAAAGCTAATATTTTGTATTAAAATATCATG